>CAUYLG010068576.1:0-58696 GCA_963573385.1 Cacajao melanocephalus | reverse complement strand
AGGAAGGGGGAGGAGGAAGGGGGAGGAGGAAGGGGGAGGAGGAAGGGGGAGGAGGAAGGGGGAGGAGGAAGGGGGAGGAGGAAGGGGGAGAAGGAAGGGGGAGGAGGATGGAAGAGGCGAAGGAGGAAGAGGAGGAGGACGAGGAGGAGGACGAAGAGGAGGAAGATGGAAGAGGAGGAGGAGGAGGAGGAGAAGGAGGAGACATCACAGAGGAGAAATTAACACTGAGGCCTTGGCCAAGCGGTGGCTCACGCCTGTAATTCCAGCACTTTGGGAGGCCAAGGTGGGCGGATCACCTGCGGTCAGGAGTTTCCAGACCAGCCTGGACAACATGGCAAAATCTCGTCTCTACTAAAAATATAAAAATTAGCCAGGCATGGCGGCATGCGCCTGTAATCCCAACTATTTGGGAGGCTGAGGCAGGAGAACCGCTTGAACCCAGAGGCAGAGGTTGCAGTGAGCGGGGATCGCGCCACTGCACTCCAGCCTGGGCAGAGCGAGACTCCATCTCAGAAAAAAAAAAACAACAACGAAGAAACACACAAAAACCACTGAGGCCTGAAGATAAAGACACACGTACACCCACAGATGTCAGACTTCCAGAGGCACGGCCCAGGCAAAAGACAAACACACACAGAGGGCGGCGGGCGGACAAGCCGGGTCCAGAGTCAGGCTCAAGTGAAGAAGACCCGAAGAAACAAACCCCAGGGAGATTTCGCAGGCGTCCGCGGACACCGCGTAGCCCGGCCGGCTCCGCTGGCCTCCGTGCGCGCCCCTGCCCGGGTCACCCCGCCCGCGCCCGACCTGCGCCCGCGCACCGCGCCCTCGGGGCTCCCGGGGACGGCCCGCGGCCTGGCCCGTGCGCCCGGGCTCCCCTCCCCGCCGGCCGGGCACTTCCCAGCTCTGACGCGGGAGCTTCTTTCACACCAATGGGGCTCTCGCGCGGAGGGGCCCTGCCCCTCCTCCGGGAAGGTGTGTCCCTGTTTCCTCACCTGAAACTTCCTAGGAGAACCCGATCCCTCCCTCACGTCGGGCGGCCAGGGGCGGGCCGCGGGTGGGGCGGCCGGGCCTGCGCTGGGGACGGCGCTGGGGACTGCGGCCGGCGCCGGGACCTGGAGGGGACGCTGGGGCCGAGGCAGCAGCATGTGACACCGACCAGGTGGGTGCCCTTCTCCCGTCTTGGCCCCGGGCCCCTGGCGGCTGAGGAGCGCGGCGGAGGTGGGGCAGGCCCGGAAGGAAGAGGAAGCCAGGCCTTCCCCAGGGATCGGCCCCCGCGGGGTCCGGGGCGCAGGCTCCGGAAATGGGGGGGCTGGGCCTGTAGGCCGGGCTCGGGTGTGCGGCTGAAGACCCTGGTCGGGAAGAGGAGAGGAACTGGAGGAAACGCCGTTGCCTAAAAGTTTGCTTCCGGTCGGGTCCCGCCTAGGAAACAGGCACCCTGCCCCCAGACGTTCCCAGGGCCCGTAATCAGGGCTCTGGCTTCAAAGTCGGCGCCCTGGGGAAAGCTAAGCCGCGTCAGAAGGAGTAACTGAGATTCCCTTTCCAGGCTGTTCCTTACCTGGAGAGGTTTAATCCGCTCCTTTTCCTTAACCAGGCCGGGCCCTTTCCTTATTTATCTCCATAGGTATTTGCATACTGAGTGAGTCTGTGTGTAGCTTCTCTCCCTGTTAATCAAAGCTCTGTAACCTGGAACGGTGACTCCTGCCCTGCCCCTCACCCCAGTTCCCTAGAGATGGGGAGCCTCCCAAAGCTTCATGTGAATCACAACATTGCATTCGTAACTTAGCAAGGTGGAAAGAAATTATTGACAGTTGGGGGCGGGGGTAGGGGCCGGAGGGCTAGAATGGGGGTTCAGAGCTCTGGAACCCCTGGTATCTTTAGTTGCCTTCCAGCAAGACTGCCGAGGAGAGTCAGTGGTGATGCCACTTCATTTCCAGATCTCAATCCCCTTCTTCCCTTCCTGGATCTTGCATTCCGAAGACTGATTTGCCCTCCTGTCTACCTAGAGGTGAACTCTGGCCAGGACTGTTGTCAGATTGAGAGGGAAGGGTGTGTCAAGCAGACGAGAGGGTGGTTTTCCTTTAGAACTTCCTTCCTCGCTTGCTCCCCCACTGCCCGCCACTGTCTCGCCTGCATCCTGGGCCTACTCCGGAGATCCCAGCTCCCAGCTAGAAAGCTCCTAATGTGGACTCTGTCTCAGACGTCCTGTTTTATCCACACTTGGAGCATGAAGAAGCTCCTAGCATAGGCCCTAGCAAAATGGGTGTCATTTGTTAACCAATCTGTGGGCCTAAAACTGAAGCCATGGCTAGTGAAGCTGGGGAGCTGGGAAGATGGGATTGGGGACGTCAGTTCCACGTGAGACTGTTGTGCAAGAGGAATACATGTCATGGTCCTACTGGGGAGGAGCGAGACCTCAGGAGGAGTGTAAAGGAATCTCTCTCATCAACAGAGTATAGTGATTCTCAGTAGAGTCAGGAGCCTTTATATATTAGGGGTACCGAGAGTGTATCCCTGCCCTTGACATGGTCTGTCTGAGGTTCCCTGGCCGCATTACGTGTGGTGTCTGTGGGATAGACAGGAATACGTCATTTGTGGTGTCTGGAGAGATGAGTTGCCATGTGGTATGGACAGGAATGGTGTCACTCCTAGGGTCTTGGGTTCACCAGGAACAGCACTACTCAAGTGTCAGTGGTGTAGACTCAAACAGGTGACCAGCAGCTGTGGTGTAGACAAGGGCCGGGTCACTCACAGTGTCTGTGGAGTGAGCAGGAGCTGACGGCTTATAGTGCCTGCAAGGTAGACTGGAACTAAGTCACCCTCGAGGTGTGTGTTAATACACAAATGCGTCACTCACACTCATATGATCTGTGTGGACACCACCAGGACCACAGATGAGTTTGTGGAGTGTCAGTCAGCGTTGACACTAATAATGTTCTTATATAAACCATCTGGTCTATAAGGCAGTTGGTGTGACATTTTCAGACCTTAGGGAATAGATAAGAAGTGTTTATTACAGTTTTCACTGGCATGGTGGCACTTTCCTGCAGTGGCTAGAACACACGTTTTAGTCAGTGGTCCAGAAAGCTACCCCTATTTTGATATCTTAATAGTATTGAGGGCAGTGATGTCAAACAGTGAATAAAGTTATATATTTATGTGGTGATCTTATTTTAACCTCAATATTATTTTAGTGATTTGTAAGTCAGCATAGTTGAACTCAACCTTGCTAGAAAATCCAGGAAGCATGGTCCTCAAAAATATGCATGGCACTCAGCCTCAGTTCAAAAAATTAGCTGTTTGATTGGGGAGGGGTTATATCCTTGAAGTACAGTTTTGTGTCTTGTGACAAGAAATAGACAAGAGCTAAGGTGTTGGCGGGTGGGGAAGATAGTGAGCTCTGTCACACATTGTGTTAAAGAGATGACTTGAAGCTTTGCCTCTCAAGAAGTCATACATAGATGAAGTTATATGGAAGTGAAATGTCTGTGGTCTGAAGGAAGGCTGTATCCCCATGATGCCATGCCCTGGCTTTGCCTATACACAGATAAACAGTGATTATTCACCGTTGGTGGAGAAGGAGATGAGGATGTTTGCACTCTAAAGTAAGGAGCATAGCAAAAAGAACTCTCTCCTGATGCCTTTACGTGAGTAAGACTATGATTTACAGATTTCCTTTCGCTTTGTCACATGTTAGCTTTGTCATGCCGACTGCAACAGGATCACTAAGATAGGATCAAGTATAGGGAACGTGGGGTATTTCTCCCTTTGCGGTAACCAGTGGCTGAGCAGGTGACCACTGGTATTTCCAAATGAAAAAAGACTGTTAGAAATGGTGTCAATGGGTTTGCAGAGGCAGGCATGCATTGTGCTACTAGATTGGAACAGAAAATGTCCAGGTAGCACATGGTATTTATAGATATACCATAGATGTGGCAGAAACACACTTCTATTTTGAGGCTACTTGTTTTGAGGACATGATGGTGTATATGGAGGAGAGGGGCTGAAAATACCGATGTGGGTGAGGAGAAAATACAAGTTTAGTCTCATGGTCTCCTTAGGCAGGAAGGAGCCAAGTTTTAGAAAGTGTCTTACAGTGAGCAAGTATATTATTCAATGTGTGGTTGAGAGAATAGGGCCACATCACAGAATCACCCATAAGGATTATTGTGTTTTGTACGAAAGGGCTAGACATAGGGAGCAAATCGCATATGGTGTCAGTTAACTGGAAAAGGACATAAAAGTCCTTCTGCATGTGTACAAGTATGACAGACATACCTCTTTGCCCCATAGAGATGGCATCTATGTTTCTGGAGCGGCCAGAATCTTGTCGCATACTACATCTGCTGTGTAGTTGGGAACCTGCCCGTTTGGTTATGTCAGGCTCTATTGCAAGAGATTGTAAGGAAGGCTCAGAGTGTGTGTGTGTGTGTGTGTGTGTGTCTGTGTGTGTGTACGTGCGCACACACACAGGTGGCTCAGCAGGACAGTATTCTGAGCAGCTAAGCTTTCAGTTGAAGCCTGGACCAGACAAGAAAGGTGCAGGGTCAGGTGCAGCATTGGGTCCATAGAATTCTGGGGTCTTCTCTGGACTGCTGGCCTTCCAGCTTTCTTTCAGTGGGACATCTAAGTGCTCACAATAGACCTAAGTCAAGAGACTTTGCTTCAGGTTTGCCTATACCATTTGCTTGGGAGATCTGAGCAAGGGTCTAGGGTCTTCGACCTTTTGTTTCTTCATCTGTAGATTGAGCAAAATTTCTGTGTGTCTCTGACAGTCCTGCCAGCTTTATGAATCCTCCGTTTCTCTCTTACACTTATTCTCTCTCTCAGATCAACAGTATTTACAATAGCCACCATTTCTATGACCCTTAAGAATAACAGTGTACATTTTTATGTTATCTTGTTTAATCTTTACTAGAACTGTGAAGGAATCCTTTTATCTCCTTTTTATAGATAAGAAAATGGGTGTTCAAATAAATTAAATGGTTTCTACAGATGTCTTAAAACCAGCAAAGATATCAAAGAGGCACAACTAAACACTGAGCCACACTCTTTTAACTCTGCATTCTTCTGGCACTCATTCATGCAGTGCATCTTTGTTGAGAGCCAACTAAGTTCCAAGCAGAGGGGATTGAGCAGTTAATATGGCAGTGTTTGTGCCCTATGGTACTCATGCTCTAGCCTGGAAAACAGACATTAAATATGGCATGACTAGTACAAGGTGTATTTGAGGAGAAGCAAAGGATTCTCTGTTGCAAAAGAGGATTCCAGGCAGAGGAACAGTGTCTGCAGAGGCCTACAGGTGAGAGACAGTGAGCTAAAGACACTGAAAGCCAGTTGTGTGTTGGGGGGTGCAAGGACAGATGGTGACAGGTGAAGAGGCTGCTGGAGAAGAAGGCAGAACCAGGTTGTGCAGGGAGTATAACCCATACTGAAGATTTAGGTTTCATCTCAAGAGCATTCAGAGGCTACTGAGGAATCTAAAGTAGAAGTGATGCTTTCGAAACTCACTTAGGTGCTGTATAGAGAACAGATTGGAATAGGCGCAAAATCGGTGGAGGCCAGCGCCCAAACTGTGGCCAGATGCAGTGGCCCAGGCAAGAGGGTAGCAGCACGTTCCAGTGGAGATGGATGGGACAGTCTTAAGGGATATTTAGCAGATGAGGACATGGTGATTGGTTAGATATGGGGAATCTGGGCCAGGAGGGAAACAAGAATTTAATTAAAGTAATTATTTATTTATTTTGAGACAGGGTCTCACTCTGTCACCCAGGCTGGAGTGCAGTGGTGTGGTCTTGGCTCACTGCAACCTCTGCCTCCTGGGCTCAAGTGATCCTCCCACCTCAGCCCCCGAGTAGCTGGGACTACAGGTACATGCCACCACACTCCACTCATTTTTGTATTTTTTGTAGAGACAGGGTTTCACCATGTTGCCTAGGCTGGTCTCAAACTCTTAGATTCAAGTATCCCACCTGCCTCAGCCTCCCAAAGTGTCGGGATTATATATATAAAGTGCATTGGGAAACTCAGTTTCTCATTTGTAAAATGGGCAGAATAATGGTACCCATCTGATACGATGACTCTTAGATGCATGGCATATACATATTTAAAGAAGTTTTTCATTTTTAATGACATATATGCAGGAAAACCTTAGTGTTTCAGAATGAGAAATAAGAAAAATTAATTTGTTGTGTATACATCTCTAAATGTTTAAAGTTCTATGGAAACTGGTAATCATGATTTTAGGAAAAGGTGGGCATTTTCCATTGAAGTGAAAGGATCACATTTTATTTTGGCCTGAATTTTATTCTTTATGTGAAAAATATTTATCAAATGCTTAGTATGGGCCAGGTATTATGCTAAGTATGGACAATTGAGCAAGACATTGTTCTTAATCTCATACATTTTACCATCTGTTGAATAGAGGGTAAATCAAAATACGCACATCATTGTATAATTATAATTGTATAAATGCTACAAAGGAAAAGTAAAGTGAATTATAGTTGATAAGTGCTAAAAGAGGGATACAGTTTAACCTAGTTAAAAGACTGGAGTAAAACCAGGAAAATGTAATACCACAAGTAACAAGAGAGTATTTCTAACCTCAGTAGTGTCCAGTACTGACAAGAACCACCCACAGTGAAGATCTGGAGGGTCTCCTTTGGAATTAACAGCATGTCGATTGTAGGGAATATGGGCAGAATGCTGCTTATTGAAGCTGGGTTGGAGGCAGCTGTGATGTGAGTATGAAGACAGCAGATAAGAGCAACTCCTTCCAGACATTTGAAAGATGAGAAGAATGCGGATTCCACATTCTTCTTCCATACCCGAGGGGTGGTTCAGCAGAGATGAAGCTGTGAGCACACAAGGTCCCTGGGGAAGCAGGCTAGAAATGACAGAGCATAGAAAGGAGGGACACGTCTTTTCCTGACTGAGGGTGGAAGATAGAAAGAGTGGAAATGCAGGTTGCTTTGGATTACAAGAAATGAAGTTAGAGGAACCCCGTTCCATCGATTTCTAGTTTCTTTTCAAAATAGGGGATGAGGTATTCTGCTGGAAGTGAGAAGAAAGGCGGGAAGGTCAAAATCAAAAGACAGGAAGGTCAAAAGAATTATTGAGAAGAATTCCTATGGATACTGGGGCAAAGGAGAGAGTAAGATAATGCAGAAAGCACACTTCTGTGGGCCTTCTTGAAGGTGGTAACGTGTCTAGTTCAACACTAATCCAATAAGGCTGTTATTATCCCACTTTACAACAGCTGCCTGTTGGAAACAAAACTGTTAGTTACAACGCTGCAGCAGACACTATGGATAATAGAAAGATGAATTAAACTCCAAACCCTCTATAAAGTAGATGAAACCATAGTACCTTGCACATTGGCTATAATAGCCTGGCCTGTTTTAGCTGATGATCCCCTACTCCTGACACTGCTTCTCTGGCCTAATAGATCTGGGGTGTGTCCTGTGCTGTGTCTGTGTCTCTGGGAGTAATATGAGGCTGAGTCACTCCTAGTGTCCGAAGAGTAGACAGGGAGAGACAGAAGATGACATAATCCAGTCTAGAGAGAACTGACAACTGAGAGCTGCTTGGCTTTCTCTGACAATGGTCCTCTGCTATAATTTTAATTGTTCATTATTACCTGTTTCCCTCACAAGACCACAAGCTCCATGACAACAAGATCTTTATCTCATTCACTACTGAATGCCCTACACTTAACAGGGTCGCTAGGAAAATATTTATTGAATAAATAAATCAATGATGAGCTTTATAGAGGCTATTGTTTATTTTGTCGAGAACATGTTGTCTCAAAGAACGACCCTAAATGGAACCAAAGAAACACATCGCTCTTCCTTTTCTTACAGTCTCTTCCTCTGATAGGTAAAAGCAGAGTTGTTAGAAACCTTTATCTTTAATTCTTCCTTAGGTTTCAGCCCTGATGGAGGCTGAGGAGGCCCAGCATGGAGCCTCTACTCCCATCCCTGCCATAGAGGAATTCAGCGTTATCCCCGAGGCTTCCATGAGGAGCAGCCAGGTCTCTGCCTTGGGGCTTGAAGCTGAAGAAGATGAGGACCCATCCTATACATGGAGAGATGAACGCCGACTCTCGGCAACCCAGCAGCGAGAGTTAAGGGATGTGTATGATTATGCAGTTGAGACGATGCCCTCTTTTCCCAAGGAAGGTTCTGCAGATGTGGAGCCCAATCAGGAATACCTTGTGGCCGAGGCCTGGGACACTCCAGAACACTGGGAGGCAGCGCCCCAGAGTCTGGCAGGCCAACAAGCAAGGACTCTAGCTCCCCCAGAGCTCTGGGCCTGCCCGATTCAGAGTGACCATCTAGACATGGCCCCATTTTCCAGTGACCTGGGAAGCGAAGAAGAAGAGGTAGAATTTTGGCCAGAACTTACTTCTTTGACATTGGGATCTGGACAGGCAGAAGAAGAAGAAGAAACCTCTTCAGATACCTCTGGTCAGACCATATTTTATCCTCCCTGTGAAGGGCACCCTGTGGAGACCAGCCAGACAGAAGGCTCTGAAAGTGGGACGGCCCGGCAGGGGGAAGAGCTGCCATCTGAGGAGCTGCAGGAAAGTTGGGGACTCATGCATCCCCAGGAGGCCCAAGTTCTGGAGGAACAGAGACAGCAGGAAGTGGGATTTGGGGAGGAAGGAACTCTGGGGGAGGATGTTTGTGCTGATGGACTGTTGGGGGAGGAACAGATGATAGAGCGGGTTAATGGTGAAAAGGGAGAACAGAAGCAAAAACAGGAAAAGGTACAAGATGATATGATGCTTGGGAGACAAGGAGAAAGAACGAAGCTCACTGTGGAGCCAGAGGGTCTGAGTGACGGTGAGTGGGAGCAGGAGGATATGGAGAGGAGGGTTCAGGGTCAGGGAGGTCCAGAACAGGGAGAAGAGAGGAACAGGGAGTTGTGGGTGCCGGAAGAGAATAGGGTGGAGTCCCAGGATGAGAAGAGTCAAAGCTTTGTGGGAAAATCAGAGGAAGTAACTAGAAAGCAGGAAGATCATGGTCTCAAGGAGAAAGTGGTGCCAGTCGGGGGGCAGAAGGAGAAGGAGCCAGGGAACTGGGATGGGGGCAGCCTGGGGGCAGTGGGAGGAAAGAGGAGCAGGGAAGAGGAGAATGAGCTTCATTGGCCTCCGATGCAAGCTCTGGTACCCCCTGAGGACTCTCCTCGCTGTGACATGTTTCCAGGTGCCTCATATCCCATGACTCCCACGACTCAGACAGAGCCCCAGGCTGAGGAACTGTCCCCCACAGCTCTGACTCCCTCACTGGAGCCCATCGGATGCTCTCACCAGCCCATTTTTCTATCTGGCCACTTTTCCACTGAGGAGTCACCTGACAAGGAAATAGCTCAAAACAGCCAGCGAGAGGGATCCAGGCTGAGCAAGGGAACAGTGTCCAGCCAGGGGACTGAGGTGGTCTTTGCCAGTGCATCTGTGAGTCCTCCAAGGACACCAGATTCAGCTCCTTCCAGTCCTGCTGAAGCCTCCCCCATCACACCTGCCTTGGTATCTGCTAGGCCCCTCATTGCCTTTCCCGGGAGGGAAACCTCTTGTGCTGCATGTGCTCCAGAAACTGCCAGTGCCTCTGTCTCAGTGAATAACTCATCTCCCTGGGGGACTTCTGAGATGTGCCCGGCTGCCCTCCATGGCTTCCCCTCCACCGAGGCCAGCCCTCCCAGGCCCCCGGCCAACTCCACAGGTGCCATCCAGCACTTACGGAGCGACTCCTTCCCCGGTTCTCACAGGACAGAGCAGACTCCAGACCTGAGGGGAAGGTCGCTTTCCTGCTCCCACTCAGAGGTGCCCCAGAGGCCCCCCAAACCTGCCATCTATGGCTCTACGACCCCAAGAAGGGACAGAAGGAGTGGTAGGGACTGGAGCACCATTTCAGAATCCCCTACTGCCTTGTCCACTCCAAAGCAGAACTCTCAAGAATCCATCTCAAATCTGGAGAGGCCCCGCAGTCCTCCCAGCAACCAGCCATGGGGCTCCCCACATAATCCAGCCTTTGCTGCAGAGTCCTCTGCCTACGGTTCTTCCCTGTCCTTTGTCTCCATGGATGTGAGGATCCACGAACCTCTGCCCCCTCCTCCCCCAGAGAGGAGGGACATCCATCCCTCCGAGGTGGAGAGAGATGGCCATCCTCATGCAGCGGTTCCCACACTGAAGCGGTATAGCCACCCTCCTCCATTGGCCCTAGGTTCAGGGCCGCATGGCCCCCATAAAGGCCCACTTCCCCAAGCCCCAGACCCCGCCGTGGCCAGGCAGCACCGACCTCTACCATCTACCCCAGACAGCTCCCACCATGCTCAGGCCACCCCCAGGTGGAGATACAACAAGCCTCTCCCCCCTACCCCTGACTTGCTGCAGCCCCACCTTTCTCCCATTTCTGCTTCTGGCATCTCAAGGATCTACAGGCCTCTGCCCCCCGTGCCCATCATAGACCCTTCCACCGAACCACCCCCATTACCCCCAAAGTCCAGGGGGAGGAACAGGAGCACTCAGGGAGGGCATATGAACTCAGGGGGTCATGCCAAAACAAGACCTGCTTGCCAAGACTGGACGGTCCCCATCCCCGTCTCTGCCGGACGCACCTCCTGGCCCCCCGCCACAGGTAGATCCACAGAGCCTTTGGCTGCCGCCAGCAGGAGTAAGAGCGAAGCGTCCCCGGGCATGGCTTTCAGCAACGTGACAAACCTCCTAAGCCCCTCTTCCCCTACCACTCCCTGGACTCTGGAGCTCCAGGGACCCACCCCTAAGGATGAGGAAGGGGTCTCAGAACACCCTGAGGCCCCTGCAAGAGAACCTTTGAGAAGGACAACCCCTCAGCAAGGAGCCAATGGCCCAGGGAGGTCATCTGTGGGCCAAGCAAGGCAGCCAGAAAAACCCAGCCATCTGCATCTGGAGAAGTCATCCAGCTGGCCCCACAGGCGGGACTCAGGAAGGCCACCAGGGGACAGCAGTGGACAGGCTGTGGCTCCTGGTGACGGGGCCAGCAAGCACAAGAGCTGGAACCGGCAGGGCCTGCGCAGACCTTCCATCTTGCCTGAGGGCTCTTCAGGTGAGCAAGGACTAGGATCACAGTGACACTTCAGACCAAGCTTTTCCCAGCTCTTCCCACCTCATCCCATCTTCTGTCCCCAGGGTTCCCAGCATTCCCTCTGCTGGCGTCGCTCACACGCGTACCTAACCTCAACACAGAGAGAGCCCTGGAACGCCCTCCACGCTCCTTGGGATGCTGTTCCCTCTTCTTCCCCTCTTCCTCCCTGTCTCTCACTCAACCAGGGCCTTCTTTGGATGTCCTGAGGTTGTTGTGGACTCCCTTCTACTCTTCAGTTACAGTCACCGGCTTGCTGTCCTCCTGGGTGGTAGAGAAGGCCTCCTGTAATTGTCCCAGTCCCATCCTTACCCATGGCTGGGGACATCGCTGGTACTGGTCTCCTTCACACTCTGCTTTGCCACTTTCTTCCCCCCCCCAGTTTCCCAATAGAGCCTGTTTTCCCCCGGGACCCCTATATCTCCTACTCCAAGTCTTACTGTCTGTGGCTGTCTCTGAATATCCCTCTGAAATCTCAGTTATCTTCCCCATTTCCACTTTTAGATTCAAGAGGTCCAGCCATGGAAAAACATCTGGGTCCCTCAGACACTGTTGTTTTTCGGTGAGTCCCCCTTGCCCCTAACAGCCACGCTGTACTCTCTTCACTTAGGACCCTGAGATCTCCTAGTAAGGATTTCAGTTGATAAGGGTTCTGAGACCCTGAATGGCTCATTCCTGTTTCTTCTGGGTCTAAGGAGGAGAAGAGAGAGATGCCAGGATCCCAGGGTAGGGAGATTGTCTTTATCTACCTCATTCTGTCAGCCGAGCCTATGAGTCATCTGTCCTCCCAAGCCCTTTGGCTATGAACTAAACCCCATATAAAAGTTCCACATGACATCCAAGAAAGCTCCATGTTACCCCAACTGGGTCAAGCTGCAACTCTGTGCCTTTCCAGGGGATTTGGTTTTGACATCCCAGCTCATGTCCCAGAAGCTAGAGACTGTCCCCCATGGTCACCTGGGGTGCTCTGTATCCAATGGCCAATAGGTACCCCAGAGTCCTTCTTTACTCCACAGGGAGAAAAAACCAAAGGAGGTGATGGGAGGCTTTTCAAGACGCTGCTCCAAGCTCATCAACTCCTGTGAGTATCTTGAAATGGAACTATAGACCCAGATGGGCATTCTGCCTGGAACTGGAGAGGGGCTTGTGGCTGTCAGCAGTGGGGTGGGGACGTCCCTAGGGAGAAAGCATTGGAGAAAAACTATTTCCCTGCCTCTGCTCACTGTCCCTTCTTCCTGCTTCTCTTCCTCCCCATGCTCCTTTGCCCTGCAGCCCAGCTGCTTTACCAGGAATATAGTGATGTTGTCTTGAATAAGGAGATCCAGAGCCAGCAGCGGCTAGACAGCCTGACAGAGGCACCCGGGCCTAGCTCCCCGCGGCAGCCTCGGAAGGCCCTGGTCTCCTCCGAGTCGTACCTGAAGCGCCTCTCCATGGCCTCCAGTGGCTCCCTCTGGCAGGAAATCCCCGTGGTGCGCAACAGCACCATGCTGCTCTCCATGACCCACGAAGACCAAAAGCTGCAAGAGGTACTGGGCAGGATGCAGTGGGGAGGAGGGTACAGAAGAGATGACAAGGTCTTGTTGGCTGGCATCCTTATCTCCTGCTCACCACTGCCACCGAGAGCAGGCTGTCCCCGCCACACAGGCACGTGTACATGCCATGGCTGTGGGTCATGTCCATTCTGGAGAAGTTGAATTGTTTGTCTGGGCGCAGTGACTCACACCTGTAATCCCAGCACTTTGGGAGGCCGAGGTGGGTGGATCATGAGGTCAGAAGATCGGGACTACCCTGGGCAACATGGTGAAACCCGTCTCTACTAAAAATACAAAAAAAAGTCAGCTGGACATGGTGGCGTGCACCTGTAATGCCAGCTACTCAGGAGGCTGAGGCAAGAGAATCACTTGAACTCGAGAGGCAGAAGTTGCAGTGAGCCGAGATTGCACCACTGCACTCCAGCCTGGGTGACAGAGCGAGACTCCATCTCAAAAAAAAAGAAGGAAGTTGAATTATTTTCTGGATATCACCGCCTCTTCTTTTGTCTCCACCTCCTCATGCCATAGGCCACTTACTCCTGTCTGCTCGTGGTCTGGGTGGCCGTGGACTCTGAATTTGTGTGGAGGAGTGTGGAGTCAATCCCATCATCGCAGCTGTTTCAGGGTAGAGAAAAACTTTCCTGTTCAACCAGGATTTCAGGCTACACCACAGTTTCCCTCTTTAGCCAAAACATATTCAGGGGCTCTTTGCTGGGTCCATTGAAGAGGGCCCCTTGCAGCTGTCCTGGGGTCCAGTCATCTAACAGGGGCCTTAGAATGATCGTTAGTCCCTCCGTGGTTGTTACTCCCAACAGCAAGGCTGAACTAGAGGCTGTTTGTCTGATTCTAAGCTATTACCATTAATAAGTTTTACATGGAAAGGGTCTCCTAATAATTTGTCTGAAATATGAGGTAAAACCTTTCTTCCCAGAAAGACAGTATGGAACAATGGAATAGAATGATGTTTAAGAAATTAAGTTCTGAAAAAATGACCTAGATATGAAACCCACTTTTTAAAAAATGTATTAATTGATTAGAGACAGGGTCCTCCCAAGTAGCTAGGACTACAGGTATGCGCTACTATGCCTGACTAATTTTTAAATTTTTTGTAAAAATGGCATCTCACTATGTTGCCCAGGTTTGTCTCGAACTCCTGAGCTAAAACAATTCTCCCACGTTGGCTTCTCAAAATGCTGGAATTAAAAGCATGAGCCACTGAGCCTGGCCCCAGAGCCCTCTTTAATATTTCTAATTTAACTTTGGCCAAATAACGTGATCTTCTTCTTCTTTTTTTTTTTTTTTTAAACAGAGTCTTGCTCTGTCACCCAGGCTGGAGTGCAATGGCACAATCTCGGCTCACTGCAACCTCCGCCTCCCAGGTTCAAGCAATTCTCTCCCTCAGCCTCCCAGTTAGCTGGGAGTACAGGTGCCCGCCACCACTCCCAGCTAATTTTTGTATTTTTAGTAGAGACGGGGTTTCACTATCTTGGCCAGGCTCGTCTTGAACTCCTGACCTTGTGATTCACCTGCCTCAGCCTCCCAAAGTTCTGGGATTACAGGCATGAGCCACCACACCTGGCCATGACGTGATCTTTCTAAGCCTCAATTTCCTCATCTGTAAAACTGAGATACAAACCGTTACTGCAAGAATCAAGGTCATGAATGCCTGGTACATAGTAATTTCTCAAAAAATGTTGACTTTTCTTTTTAAGTAAGGCAGACCTAGGTTTGAATCATGACTTCACCATGTACTAGCTTAGGCAACCTTATAACTTCACTAAATCTCAGTTTCCCAACCTACAAAATGCCTACCTTTCAGGGTTGCTGTATGGTTTAAATGAAATAATGCATATCTAATTTAGCAATAATGTTTGTTGTATAGTTTGATAAATATTAGTGCTATATTCTCTGCCTTTCAGAGGTAGGGAGGAGTAAAATTTGGGCCAGGAGAACTTATGGATAAACAATGCTTCCACCAAGTCAGAGAGAGAATACATTTTTAGGCTTTGCAAAGTTCAGAGAGCCCTGTTTTGGTTGCAGATTTTTAAGGACATGGAAGATGTTTAGAAAATAACTGATCTTCCCCATATTTGAGCAAACAACAGGGAGATGACATGAGTTCTAGCTCTCTTTTACCAACTCCAGCATACTGGAAGTCCATCAGATTCCAGCCCTGGTCTCACGTTTGTAAGAAGAAAGGGCTCTACATTTCTATCTCTTAAACGCACATATTCATTTTATAAAGTAGCACCTCTGGGGTCCACAAAGTACTTTCACAGACTCCACTTCTTTTGACTATTGCATCTTCCACAGTGAGACAAGGGTCACTATAGTCACATAAAAGGACAAGAAAAGTGAGATTGAGAGAGGTTAAATGAGCCACCCAAAGTCAGTCATGTAGTGAATGTTAGGACAAGGATGCAAATGAACCTTCAGTTTCCCTGTTCAGGGTTGTTGTATGGGAGGGTCATCTGGCTGTGTCATTGGTCATCCAAGTCATCACCAGGGTGTGTGTGTCTCTTTTCTTTTTTCTGTCCAGGCATCTCTCTTGAGACCACGTGCTTGGATGAAAAGCATGAGGATCCCAGCTAGAGGCATGGTCATGAGTCATGGCACCCCTTGCTGGGACCTCCAAACAGGTTCTCACATGCTGGCCATGCACTAAACCACAGCTGCACCATCTTGTTCTCAGATATCCTGCTCTGTCTCCTGCTTCTCATCTGTCCTCAAACCTCAAACTGAGCTCATCACCTTCATCCTCTAAATCTATGCCTTTTTCAAAGGTCTCTGGTTCAGTAAATGACTCCATCATTCACCCAGGTACCCAACTCAAAAAGCTTTTGCTTTGAGTACAAAACATTAGCTTTAGCCCTTCCTCCTCTTTGAGGCCCCATTTCTAGCAAATAACCCAACCCTTCCAATTCTACCTCATAACTAATTATAAAATTAATCTACTTCTCTTCAGCTCCATGGCTATTCAGGCCTTCATCTCTCATGTGGAATTATTGCAACAGTTTCTTAACATATCTCTTGCTTCTTTTAATCTTTTCTTCTCATTCTGCTCAGAAATAACTTTATAAAAAACACGCTGGGCGCGGTGGCTCACACCTCTAATCCCAGCACTTTGGGAGACAGAGGCACGTGGATCAGCCGAGGTCAGGAGTTTGAGACCAGCTGGGCCAATATGTTGAAACCCCATCCCTACTAAAAATACAAAAATTAGCTGGGCATGGTGGCACACACCTGTAATCTCAGCTACTCAGGAGACTGACTCAGGAAAATTGCTTGAACCTGGGAGGAGGAGGTTGCAGTGAGCTGAGATCGCGCCACTGCACTCCAGGTTGGGTGATAGAACGAGACTCCATCTCAAAAAGAAAAACAGAAATAACTTTACAAAAAACAAATCTGGTCAAGTTATTCTCCTACGTAAAGCCTGTTTTCACTGTCCCATTGTCTTAGGTCCAAACAGTTTTACATTGTTTACATCACGCTTCCGACCTCCTCAACTGCTACAGCTTCATCTCTTGCCACTGCTGCTGTACGTTTGGTTTGAAGAATGCTCAATTTATTTAGTTTAATTTGTTTGTTTGTTTTGAGACGGGGTCTCACTCTGTCACCCAGGCTGAAATGCAGTGGCACGATCTGGGATCACTGCAAACTCATCTCCCAGGCACAAGCAATCCTTCCGCCTCAGTCTCTCGAGTAGCTGGGACTACAGGTGCATGCCACCACACCTGGCTAATTTTTGTATTTTTTGTAAAGACAGGGTCTCTCTGTGTCGCCCAGCCTGGCCTTGAACTCCCAGATTCAAGCCATCCACCCACCTCAGCCTCTCAAAGTGTTGGGATTACAGGCATGAGCCACTGTACCCAGCCTACTTAGCTTTTTTAATATAAAATTTCACTGTGTTTATTCAAGATATACCACATGATGTTATGGGCTACATATAGATAGTAACAGTGTTGCCCTAGTGAAGCAAATTAACATATTCATCTCACATTGTTACTCATTCTTTGTTCTTGTTTTTGTGTTAGATTTCTTGAAAGCATATTTTTTCTCTTACACCTTTGGGGGCCTGTACTGTGCTTCAGCCCTAGATGAAATCTTACTCAGATGCTCTTCCCCTCTCGCCCCAGATCAACTTCAGTTCTGGTGTGACTGTGAACCATAAAAGGATCTTGCTCACTGCTCTACCCCCAAAACATTACACAGTAGTTCACATATACCAGGGGGTCAATAAAATTCCTAATTCATCTTCCTTATCTCCAACCTCCTAGGTCAAATTTGAGCTGATTGTGTCAGAGGCCTCATACCTACGCAGTCTAAACATAGCTGTGGATCATTTCCAACTTTCTACTTCACTCCGATCCACCCTTTCCAACCAGGAGCACCAATGGCTCTTCTCTCGTTTACAGGATGTGCGAGACGTCAGTGCCACGTGAGACTCCCCTTCTCTCAAATTCCACTCACTCAGCCTCACTGCTGTTAGGCTTTAAATGTCCCATCGTTGTTTTCCCCCTCTTAGAAACCCTCTCATTTTCCCCCTCTTAGAAATCCCATAGTTATGGGATGAAATTGGGCCTCAGTTTCTTCCGTGATTCCCAATGGTTATAGGAAAAAAAAATGGCAAGAAGAGGAGAGGGCCTGTGGGTGGATAGATCCATTAACAGATAAGTAAATGAGCAATGCTTCCTGGGTTGAGGTTTTGGATTACCATGGTCATGCACTGCATTGGAGATGAGGTGGAGAAACCATCTAAAGATCAGAAAACCTGAACAGGGTCAAAAGAAGAATGAGAAATGGAATATTCGAATAAAAGCATTAAATCAGGCTCAAACTCAGGACAGTTTTGGAGGGAATTCCAGTGCATAGCAAGGAGCACAAAGGAGATTCCATAGAAGTCATTGACTAATGGAGTGAAGAAGTCACAAGCTCAGTGTACAACAGGGGCCAGTCACCTGCTGACTGAGGCCCAGAAGTCTCATAAGACTTGTTTACATCCTGTACAGGTTCCTTTCAGACCTGGAAGAGAACTTTGAGAATAACATCTTCTCCTTCCAAGTATGTGACGTGGTCCTGACCCATGCCCCAGACTTCCGCCGGGTCTACCTGCCTTATGTCACCAACCAGACCTATCAGGAACGCACCTTCCAGAGCCTGATGTGAGACTCATCCCCCATTCAATCCCCATGTAGGCCCTGCAATGACCATGCACCAGTCCCCAGCCCAGAGGGCTCTGCCAGGAGCACGTTCCCCTCCCACCCTCCGTATTGGTTGCCCTCAGCCATCACATCTGAGCGCCCTGCAGTCAGCTCCCACCACTCTTTCCCAGCCCACAGATATTCCACTGAGCTACATTCCCTGCACCTTCACTGCATCTCCCTTTGCTCCACACATCTCCACTTTCCTAAAGCTCCCTCTCCGTGCAGGAATAGCAACAGCCATTTCCGAGAGGTCTTGGAGAAGCTGGAGAGTGACCCTGTCTGCCAGCGCCTTTCCCTCAAGTCCTTTCTGATTCTGCCCTTCCAACGCATCACCCGCCTCAAACTGCTGCTCCAGGTAGGGCAGATGCTACCTTGGTCCTCTCCCCTTAACTCAAAGGGATGCCCTCAGGAAGACCCACAACAAAGGACCATCCATTCTTCTGCCAGGTCTCTGCATCCTGTCTCCCTGCTGCCCACTGCCTGCTTTCTTAGAAATATTTGCTGCTGAAAGTTGTCCCTTGGCTTCTTATTCACCAGCCCCCAATCATTTCTTCCTGTTTCCCATTTCTTCTTCCCATCTGGCTCCTGCCTACTGTCTGTTCAATAGAACATACTGAAGAGAACACAGCCTGGCTCCTCGGAGGAAGCCGAGGCCACGAAGGCGCACCACGCCCTGGAGCAGGTAGGCAGCCACCACCTCCACTCTGACCCTCTGCCTGTTCTTCTCAGAGAGGTCTTCCCCGCCTAGCCCCACCACTCCAGGGAGCATGGGAGGTGGGACCCTGTTGGGAGAGCTCAGCCACCTCCCTCCATCCACCAAACTTCCAGTCATATACACCCATGGCCGGCTCTCCCACACTGAGCACACGCCACATCAAGGTACTGTGCTCTCTCCACAGCCCCCACATTGACACTCACTTTCACTCAGTCCAGGAATGTTCTGCCAGCTCATACAAAGGTGCCTAGGACTTCCGCTTGATTCCAGCCTGGGAGAAATGAGCGAGGCTGTCACAGCCAATTTCCAGGTTGCTTGCAGGGGACTCAAAGGTCAAAGCCTCTAACATGGTGCCCTTCCCCTTTCCTCACTCTGTGCAACCCTAGCTGATCCGGGACTGCAATAACAACGTCCAGAGAATGCGACGGACCGAGGAGCTGATCTACCTGAGCCAGAAGATTGAGTTTGAGTGCAAAGTACGTCAGTCCTATGCACCCTGTTCCTGCCCGTGAACTCCTTTAGCATGTCCTGCAGATCACCCCCTAACCTGGAACCCCCTTGCTCACGTGATCCCCAGCCCCTCATGTCTGTCCACCTTCTGTTCTGTCCTGTTTCTGCGAGGCCTACTTCAGTCTCCAAGACATATTGCTAAGTGAAAAGAGAAGGTAAAGAATTGTGTGTATATTATATCACCTTTGGTATAAAACTGGGAGGATACAAATCTATACATGCATCTGCCTGTGTGTGCATAAGGAAACTCTGGAAGGAGAATAAAGAGAAAAGCAACAGTGGTTCCTGAGGACAAGGCGGGTGCATTTGAGAAATGGACAGATTAGAGAGAACTTTTCAGGATGAGCCTTTATAAAAAAATGTTTTGGTGCTTGAATCATTTATTACTTTATCAAATCTCTTTCTAGTCGAATCAAACCCACATAAGATTGGATCCAAATGTAGGGCCAACATCCCTCATTGAACTACAAATCTAAAATAGACATTCCGCATTCAAATTCCAACTTAGAACAGATACCATCTTTATTTTTTTGAGACAGAGTCTCACTCTGTCGCCCCAGGCTAGAGTGCAGTCGTGCAATCTCAGCTCACTGCAACCTCCACCTCCTGGGTTCAAGCAATTCTTGTGCCTCAGCCTCCCAAGTAGCTGGGATTCCAGGTCTGCACCACCATGCCTGACTAATTTTTGTATTTTTAGTAGAGACAGGGTTTCACCATGTTGGCCAAGCTGAGCTGAAACTCGTGGCTGCAAGTGATCCACTACCTCTGCCTTCCAAAGTGCTGGCATTATAGTAGTGAGCCACTGTGCCCGTGCTTAGAACAGATACTATCTTTATACTCCTGAAAGAGGAGGAAAGTTCCTTATTCACATACTAAGCATAGTCCACACCCTCATCTTTAACCATATTCAGCTCCAGGACACCCCACCTAGTTCTCCTTCTCATCTCCATGTTTGATTCCAACTGCTCACATGTCTCTGGTATAATAATAAATGGAATTGATACCAGACCTACCGCTAATATTTTAACTCTAAGACACATCATAGACACACCGACTTGTTCCATCGTATACCCTGATTGGCCTCTTCCATCCCTCCTTCAGTTCAGGCTTCTAGGGCAGAGCTGTCCCACACACTCACTCACCTGAGTGGTACAACAGGCATCTTCTGTTTGCCTGAGCATACAACCGTGGGAGCCGCACACCAGTGGGCAGTGGTAGATAGAGCATTCAGAGAGAAAGCGAATGTAAGTGATAGCTTATGAGCCAGAAGGCAGATGTGGAAGAGATGATCATTCAAGGTGGAATGATCATGGAAGTGGCATAGGAGAAGGGTGGGACCGGGAGCAAACCACACGCTTCTCCTGTCTGTGACACTGCCTTCTCTGTCTTCCTCTGCCCTGTAGATATTCCCACTCATTTCTCAGTCACGCTGGCTGGTAAAGAGCGGGGAGCTGACCGCCTTGGAGTTCAGTGTGTCCCCAGGGCTGCGAAGGAAGCTGAGCGCGCGTCCAGTCCACCTGCACCTCTTCAATGACTGTCTGCTGCTGTCTCGGCCCCGAGAGTCAGTGACTGGAGTGGCAGGCCAGGGCACAAGATGGGAAGGGGATGAGGCTAGACGGGAGGTCTGAAAGGGAGAGAGAGAAGGGTCATATTCCTAGCAGAGCCCTTCTCAGTGGCTTAACCTGTAGAACCCAGGTCATGGCCTAGAGATGAGAAAAACAAGCCCAAAGCAAACAGGGGATCCCATGTCATGAGACCACATGGCAGGACATGTACTGTGTTGTAGACACAGAGCAAAATGTAGCAAAATAGCGTATCATGTTCTCACATCAGTCTTATCTGTGGCTTCTTTGGACTGGCCTCAACCTACTATTCTAGAGATACTTAGCTAATTCCAGATCTTAAGTCTCTGCTCTTAAGTTTCTTGGGAAATTTACATTAATTCCATCTCTTCACCTCTTTAAAGTGGTAATGTATCCATTGCACTAGGTATGTGGTTTGCCAAACTAGTAATGAATCCCTGAGGACCCTGGAGCTACCATCTTGGGAGCAAGCTAGGACCATATTAGGGTTTTTGTGGGAATTTGCAGGCTGTAGATGCAGGGATTTTGAATCCAAGATTATGAGGGTAGGTGAAGTATGGAAACTCTAGAATCAGGTTGAAAAGATTTGTATTTTGCAGGGGTAACCGATTCCTGGTATTTGACCATGCTCCCTTCTCCTCCATTCGCGGGGAGAAGTGTGAAATGAAGCTACATGGACCTCACAAAAACCTGTTCCGACTCTTTCTGCGGCAAAACACTCAGGGTGTCCAGGCCGAGTTCCTCTTCCGCACGGAGACTCAGTGAGATGGGGCTGGGCAGAGGAATTGGGAGTGGGGGAAGATGGTAGCCTGGAAAATAAGTGGGACCAAGGCAGAAAATGTGTCCAGAAGATGGCCCTGGCCTCTTTTAGCCCATTCTGGACTGGGGAGCACCAGAGAGAAACTCAGACTTCTAGAATTAATGGATAACTTGCAGGAGATAGGGGTGGGAGAGGGGACAGTCACTGCCGAGGCTTAGCATCTATTTTCTACTCTTTACTCAAGAAGGACAAGGTCTGTGTGGTATCAGAAAGGAGAAGGACTGGTATGGAGTGAGCAAAGAATTGGAATACTAGTATCTGTGAGCAAATGCCTCCATGCCTGAGACAGAAACCCTTCTATGCCCCAGCTGGTGGGCACAGATATGAAAAAGACAAGTGACCTTTGCTTTCTGTGCTCCCATCTTCCAGCCCAGTCCTCTGTTGACCCAAAATCCATAGTGTTGAGAATGTTGATTTGCTCATCTTTTCAATAATAATAAAATACATTCACATAGACAGATATTTTTGAGAGTATTAATAGTACCTATAAAATCTGGAGCACAGTGCCTGCAGTAACAAACATATAAAAGCCTGTAGCTGTGACTGCTATTATAAAAGATATATGAATAGTCATTTAAAAGTTTGACATATCTAAGTGTTTGAGGATCCCTATGTTGTAGACACTTTTTCGGTGTTGTCCCTTGAAAGATACTTCAGAGTGGGACCAATAACGCCTGTTCTCATTTATTCAACAGAAGAACTGGCATAGGATTTTGTGTGCAAAATAGCACATACATCAAATCATCAGGTGCAGATGGCATGCTATGTGTTCTGTGCTTTGAGCACTGTTCCTGGAACATAGTGTCGGTGCTCAACTACCTAGGCACAATTGGGCGCAGAGGCTAAGAGAATGCAAAAGCCTTCAGATGATTACAAACCTAGGCTTGGACTGCACTGTGCAACAACAGCAGATAAAATAGTAGAACTATCTCCCTGATATTATTATTATGAAACAGTGGTCATCTCTGAGATATTGGGTTGAAGGGAGGTAGGTGAGGGAGTGTCAAGAATCATGCAAAATGACGGAGGGGATCTAAACTGAGATGGACATTTCGCTTAGTACAATTTCCACAACAGAAAATCTATAGACTTTACAACGAATTGACTTGATGCCCCAGCTTGGAAGATATGAGAAGCCATTAGGAGGATAATTCTGGAAAGAAAGGAGGAAAAGTAAAATGTCACAAGACACATTCACACATAATTCAAGACTATGTCATATTGCCAACCAAAAAGAGTCCTATAGGGTTTGTCATAGGAGTCATGGGACTAGAAAAGTCCTTCCCACAGTCTTTTGCCATCCCCATCCTTGGCTTTCATCCTACACCCCCACAGTTGACGCTGTGACCCTGCTTTGTTTTCTCAGAAGTGAAAAGCTTCGGTGGATCTCAGCCTTGGCCATGCCAAGAGAGGAGTTGGACCTTCTGGAGTGTTACGGTGAGTGAGGGTCTGAGAGGCAGAGAAAAGCAAGCAGGGTCAATGTCACCTTTGGATACAGGGGTTTAGAGGGCTGGGCGGGAACGCTAGGCTTCCATTTATTGATTTTCTGTAAAACGTCAGGGTAAAGATTGGCCTCTAGAGCTTAAACACCGGAAATACATCACTTAAAACGGCTAATCACCACGGCAATCCCCCTTCCCCATACATTCCCTTCCTTGGGCAATAGTTTTCTCTTTTTAAAATCATTTGTCCCCTTAAGTCTAAGCTGACGTTATTTTGCCTAGATATTACCTACTTGAAGGTCTTGCGGGGGTAGGAGAAGAAGCCTGTCTGTGGTGGGAGGTGTGCAGTAGGTTAGCACCACAGATCGATCTGGAGTACCCTTCTCCTAAGAGTGTGACCTGAGGTCACCTACCCCAGGCGTCTGGGTGCCCATGGGGAGCCACAGGCACACACACATTATGCATGTGTCTGCGTTCACACTAAGACTGGACTTCTTATGCCTCTCATGTGAGCCCCAAGGATACCCTAATTTAAATCCAGAATCTGATCTCAAAGGAACACTGGACCTTTAGTGACTGAAAAGAACAACTGCAGGGAATGTTGGGAATGAAGTAGGAGAGCCCGGTAGCTACTGAATTCTGTTAACTCGCTCACTGTGCGCTCCGTCTGCTGCTTCAGTTCCCCAGTGGGTGATGAGGTCAGGATCATTCTTCCTCCTTCACTTTGACTTTGTGAATGGCAGATGGGGAGGATCTTGAGAAAGCAAATAGTAATGCAGTCTTCCGTTTGTTTTACAAGAGAATCAGGGCAGTGTAGTAACATAAAAGAGCAATAAACCTACATATGATGGAATACTAATAGGTGAAGCATGCTGTGAGGCTTGTTTTCTCAAGCTTCAGATCTATGGGCTTGTCCTCGGGTTCACAAAAACATAGAAATAGAGAAATCCTGATTAACCTCAAGGTTCATCTTGATCACTAACCATTTTGATCATTTATAGATGAGGAAACTGAAGCTCCAGGGGCTTCAGTCTCTTGTGTAGGTCCTACCAGGAACCCCACTGGTTAAATCTTTCTTGGTCCCACCTCTGGTACCGGGAAGAAAATGAAGAATAAGAACACAGACTCAGATTTTATAATCCATTTAGAGAGGCAAAGCACATCCATGCAGCAGTTAGGTAGGGATAAATGCCTTGGCATGAACACACAGTCTTAAAAGAGTTCAGAACCCATTGAAGACTAGCATCAGGGAGGGTTTCAGAGGGAAGATGTGCCATTAGCTGGATCTCAGATATTTGAGATGAGGAACTAAAGGTGGTCACAATGTATTTCTCAACCTGTCTTCTCTAAAGAAGTGGAATTTTTGGTCCATTTCATTACTGCTATGTCTGTTTCTTTATTAACCATTTTCAAATTTCTTCTTTTGTCTGTGATTTTCTTTTTTTTTTTTAATGGAGTTTCACTTGTTGCCCAGGCTGGAGTGTAGTGGCACCATCTTGGCTCACTGCAACCTCTGCCTCCGGGGTTCAAGCAATTCTCCTGCCTCAGCTTCCTGAGTAGCTGGGATTACAGACACTCGCCACCACGCCTGGCTAATTTTTGTATTTTTAGTAGAGATGAGGTTTCACCAAGTTGGCCAGGCTGGTCTCAAACTCCTGACCTCAGGTGATCCCCCCTCCTTGGCCTCCCAAAGTGCTGGGATTACAGGTGTGAGCCACTGTGGCCAGCCTTGTCTGTAACTTTCAACCTGTCTCTATCTCCCACACCACCCCGCTCCAAGTCCCTGTCTGTGTTCTAATCCCCTGCCTCTCCTAACTTCTCTTCACACTCTTCTCTTCCAAAGACTCCCCACAAGTGCAGTGCCTTCGAGCCTACAAGCCCCGAGAGAACGATGAGTTGGCCCTGGAGAAAGCCGACGTGGTAATGGTGACTCAGCAGAGTAGTGACGGTAAGTGGGAGGATGCGTGAGCAGCAGGCCAGGCGCTGTGGGCAGGGCACCGCTGGGGATGTGTTCACTTCCTGCAGCTGCCGTAACAAAGTACCATGGACTGGTTGGTGGCTTATGGCAACGGAAAGGCATTCTTTCACAGTTCTGGAGACAAGAAGTCCCAAATCAAGCTGTGGGCAGAGCGATGTTCCTTTTGAAACCTCTAGGGAAGACCTTCCATACCTTTTCCAGTCTGGTCACCTCAGCTGTTCCGTGGCTTGTGGCAGCATCTTTCCAGTCTCTGCCTCTGTCTTCCTATGGCTGCCTTCCTGTATCTGTATCCAAGTCTTCCTCCTTTATTTTATTATTATTTTTGAAACAGAGTCTTGCTCTGTGTTGCCCAGGCTGGAGTGCAATGGCACGATCTCAGCTCACTGCAACCTCCACCTCCCAGGTTCAAGTGATTCTCCTGCCTCAGTCTCCCACGTAGCTGGGACTACAGGTGTGAGCCACCATGTCTGGCTAATTTTTGTATTTTTAGTAGAAATGGGCTTTCGCCATATTGGTCAGGCTGGTCTTGAACTCCTGACCTCAAGCAATCCACCCGCCTCAGCCTCCCAAAGTCCTGGGATTATAGGCGTAAGCCACCGTGCCCAGCCCAAGTTTTCTTCCTTTATACAGACACCAGTTATAGCGGATTAATGCCCACCTTACTCCAGTATGACCTCATCTTCACTTCATTAATTTTATCTGTGACAACCTCATTCCCCATAAGGTCACATTTTGAAATATAGAGGATTAGGACATCAACGTAAATGCTGGGGGGGACACAGTGCAACCATCACAGTGGGTAAGCCTCAGGAGTGAACAGCTGGAGACTTGGCCACACCCAGGGCAGCCGTGTTTAGGACACTCAGAGGCTGGGTTTATGCTGGAGGCTCCCCAGTTCACTCAGCCTGAGAATTCAGAAAAGTCTTCAGGAAGGTGATCCAGGGAAGCTGTCATGAGCCTTTCCCAGGTAATTCTTGCTCCCACTCACCCTGTGCCCACAGGCTGGCTGGAGGGCGTGAGGCTCTCGGATGGGGAGCGAGGCTGGTTTCCCGTGCAGCAGGTGGAGTTCATTTCCAACCCAGAGGTCTGTGCAAGGAACCTGAAGGAAGCGCATCGAGTCAAGACTGCCAAGCTACAGCTGGTGGAACAGCAAGCTTAATGTTCTCTGATTGGAGTTTCCTGAGCTTAAGAACAAGCTGCTAGTGGCAAGGGCTGGCCCCAGAATCCTGCAGCAGAGACCTTCTGTAGACAGAGAACCAGGCCTTCTCAAAGCCCAAGGACAAAATCCAGCTAACCCAGTCCCTCGGCCTAGGCCTCCTTTTGTGCTTTGTGCTTGGTGAGGGGATTTCGAGGGACTTTGCACTGGACTTTGGGAACCTTTTATCTTAGGAAAAGGGACCACTGGGGCCTGAGCCAAGGAACTTTCCTGCGACTGCCTTACAGTGCTTAAACATTCTCCGCCTCTAGGGTGCAGAGTCAGAGCTGGCCAGAGTTTCAGTGACGGCCTTTGTTAAACAGAGTCTGACCTCAGTCTCCTGGAGGGAGATGATTTAGAGGGGTTAACACATCAGATGGGAGGGTCAGCCTGGTGACCTCTAAGGTATCTTCCAACCCTAGAAACTCTCTATAATTATTGGTGCAAGGTCAGTGTGTCTCTGAGATCTATGTCTGTTGGTGGCAATGTGAGCATAATACTCTCTCACTCTAATAAACTTGGCACTTCTCCGAGTATCTTCTTCTCAAACTCCTCAGCACTGAAAAAGTTTCAAAACATGGAATCCCAGGAGAGTTCCAGTCTGTTGGGTTTAGGTGTTATAAAAGACTAAGGTGGTGCGTAGGTGATGGTACTTCCTGACTCCTGCTTTATGACCCCTGAGAGTTTGGGCAGATTTTCTGCTTGTTACAGCTTCAGAGGTTGAGAAAAACTTATAAGTAATTGATAGATGGTGAAAACCTCATCTTTGCTATACCCAAAAGGTATAGGTATAGGCTAGTTTGGGTGGATGGGGCAAATCTGACTCAGACCATCCATGGTCTTATATTCTGGCTTGAATTATTGTGAAAATATCTTCTCAGCTGCTTTAGCTTTCTTCTTTGTGAAAGGCAGAATGGAAAGAGGCATGGGATCCAGGTCACAAGACCTAAACTGCAGGCACCACGCTGCCATGATTCGACCCTTCTTAGTCTCTGTGCCCTTAAATGTAAAACATAGGCTTGAACCAAGTAATGTCCAAAGCCCTACTTGACTCCTAACAAATGTGTTCTTCTCAAGTTTCTTTCAGGTTGCCTGTCTCAGTTGAAAAATATCACTGAATTTTCTTCTCTTAGCATCCTTATATAACAATAGCATAGTCATCTTTTATGCCATCTTTTCATCTATGATAGTCCTTCCTTTGACACTCTACTCCTCTGTTTCATATTTAGGAGGGCTCAAAAGTAGAATTGCATTGCAGCTTTGTACAAAGGTAAGAAGGATGCTATAAAATTTGTCCTAGGCCCAATTAATGATGATGTGACATGATTGTCATCCTTTTAATAACACACTATGTTTTTAATGTATCCTAACATATGTTAGCCTGCTTATTTTATTTTTTAAATTTTTTAAATTTAATTATTATTATTATTTTTTGGTAGAGACAGGATCTTGCTATGCTGCCCAGGCAGGTGTCAAACTCCTGGCCTCAAGCAGTTCTCCTGCCTTGGCCTCCCAAAGTGCTGGGATTACAGGTATGAGCCACTGTATTTGGCCAGTTTACTTAATGTTGAAAGAAATTATCACTATAATCATTAAGATGTGGGCTAGGCTGACCGCAGTGGCTCATGCCTGTAATCCTAGCACTTTGGAGGCCAAGGGTGGTGGGGGGCGCGGATCACCTGAGGTCAGGAGTTCGAGAACAGCCTGGCCAACATGGTGAAACCCTGTCTCTACTAAAAATACAAAAATTAGCTGGGCATGGTGGCACATCCCTGTAATCCCAACTACCGGGGAGGCTGAGGCAGGAAAATCGCTGGAACCCGGGAGGCAAATGTTGCAGTGAGCCAAGATCATGCCATTGCACTCCAGCTTGGGCAACAGAGTGAGACTTCATCTCAAAAAAAACAGATGTGGGCTAATATTATTTTATCATAAACAAGACGACAATGCTAAAATATCCAAAATAGAATGGTTTTGGAGAAGTTCAATTGAGGTTTTTCACTCTTTTTGTAAAGCCAGATTTTTAAAATAAATAATATGTATTATTTGTATTTGCTATAATTTGCATATACTAACATATAAAATAATAATTGATTCATTTTCATTGCAATAACAATAATTAAAATCCAAACTATTTGTACAAACCAGTATTTGAATACTGGCCGTATTACTCAAACAGTTCCGTATCCAGTCTTATATTATTTTCAAGGCAAATTCTCCATTATTTTCTCAGAGAGATACAATACAGCTTCTGAATGCAAATAATTTTTTGAGTTGCATGACTGCTTTTTTTGCTTGAAGTTTTCAAGCCTTTGAACATAAGTTCTGTAAGACTTCTAACTAAAACTATTATTTCAGTTTTTAATATGTATTCATTTAATTGGGTTATACTCGGGATATTAGAAAACATTAGGCTTTACCTGTCTTTAAGTCCTTGGGTAAAAAAAGAAAAAGAGAAATTTAGACAATAGGTTCATTCATTGTCCCATCCGTCTTCAAATTTCTAGAATTTAACTCAACTTCTTCAGTGATCACTGGCACTATTACATGGCCATTTCTTATAAGAGATTATGAAAACAACCATTAACCAGGACTTTCTGGACAGAACTGCATTTGGAGCGTATATGAATATACAGTATTTTGTGGCTTTCTTAAGCAAAACAATGCATTGAGTAGTGTCTTCAGGAGACATCAAAAATAGTGTAGTTCTATTTATAGAACCTTTTCTGAATTGTAACATATTTGGAGCTTAAAATCATGTAGGTATGTGATCAGTTATTTTCTTTGTGCACTTGACCACATTGGACTTCTACTGTCATTTTTGCCTAAGCACATAGCTTAGAAAGCTATTTTTTAAAGTTCATTTTTACAACCAACTTAAAGTTAACTATGACCTTTAGCTTTTAACTGTACACTACTTGCTCTGTCTTGGCCATTTATAATGATTTTAATAAGACCGGCCTACATGTAAGTATCTGGAAGGCACACAGTTTAATAAGTGTTTATTTTCCCTAATTTCATTTTTTGTCTCCAATTACTTTTATATCCATGACAGATAAAAGTGAATCTCAGTTCTATGACTGATTTTGTTTTAAATTAGCCTTTGGGATAGAAGTGGTTAAAAAGTCTTTTAAACCCCAGATGACATTTGCCAGTTCCCCTCCCTTTGCACACATATTTACCCCCTCAAATAAACTTGATTCTTTTAGGGACTCCATATTGGTTGATCTATTCTTGATAGGCTACTTGATCTTAGCTCATTTCAACCTCTGCCTCCCAGGTGTAAACAATTCCTTCCCTCAGACTCCCAAGTAGCTAGGATTACAGGTGCCCGCCACCATGCCCAACTAATTTTTGAATTTTTAGTAGAGTCGGGGTTTCACCATCTTGGCCAGGCTGTTTTTGAATTCCTGACGTCATGATCCACGTGCCTCAGTTTCGCAAAGTGCTGGAATTACAGGTGTGAGCCACCATGCCTGGCCTGTGTGCTTTTTAAGTATTTAGCGATATGCCCTTATCATAAACTCCTCTTTTTTTTTTTTGAGATGGAGTCCCGCTGTGTCGCTAGGCCGGAGTGCAGTGGCGTGATCTCAGCTCACTGCAACCTCTGACTCCTTGGTTCAAGCTATGCTCCTATTCTCCTGCCTCAGCCTCCCAAGTAGCTGGGATTACAGGCACTCGGCACCACACCCAGCTAATTTTTGTATTTTTAGTAGAAACGGGGTTTTACCATGTTGACAAGGATGGTCTCAATCTCCTGACCTCGTGATCTGCCTGCCTCAGCCTCCCAAAGTGCTGGGTTTACAGGCGTGAGCCACTGTGCCCAGCCAGACTCCTCTTGTCTGTGGGGTCTAATGAGAATTCCAGTGTTTTGGTACAGTGGCCCTTCACAGACAGTTATTCCCCCCCCAACCCCTCAAGACACATCACTGAGACTTGTGCAGGCTTGTGCTTGTGTATGTTTCAGACGCCTATGTAAATAACTTTTGTGGTGGTAACTCCGCTCTATCACTAACACAGTCCAGTGACCCCACAGCCAAACTGACCGTAAACATGACTCAGAAGCTGTATGATTACAGCAGCTCCAAGCCTGTGGTTCAGTGTAATCTTCTAACTGAAGTCAGGTGTGTGGAAGGGCCAAAGGTTATGCGTAAATGAGCTAAAGAGAGACAGATGCCAAGCTCAGTCATGATTCAAAGGCACTTCTTGCTTAGATTTAGAAAATGTTCTCTGTGTTTAATAGTCTTTGACCCATTTTTTTCTGACCCGCCCATTGTAAGTGACAGTCACAGAGTGGCAATTTCCCTAGCTTCTTCCTTGGAAGAGTGTCCATTCAGCCTGCAGTTCCCAAGGAGTGTCACAAAAACAAGGCTCAGGGCACAGACAGAACTCTGGCAGTGAAGGTGAGTGAGGGTGTTGTTCTGGGTGGCTGTGAGCGGGGCATCTGGGAAGGAAAGGAGCCGGGTTGGCATGTGTTGCAGACTTTTTCCGTGCCGCTGGGATGGGGGTAGCTGGTGTCTGCTGCTCTGTGAATGAGTCATGGGCTGAGGGAAGGACTTGCTCTAGGGAGGAGCTGCATCTGGCCCACAGCATCTCCAGGAGCACCAAGAGGCAGATGAATATTTTCCAGCAGTTTACCTGAGCATTTAAGAGAGGGGACTATCTCTGAACATGCAGATGGAAACTCAGAAGGAGAGAGGGAGCCAGTACACGTGGTGTGCCGAGTGAGACGGAGGCTCTGCATCTGCCCAGACCAAGGGGCTCCTGAGCACCAGGGAGAACATTCAGACTGTGGGGGAAAGGGTGGGCGAGAGCAACAGACTGGGGGATATTGCGGGAGAGTCATAGCAGCCCAACAGGACAGAGTGTAGGTGATCCCAGAAGCAGACAGTCTCAGGGAGAAAAGGGAAATGTAGAAGGCAAGGAAATGACAGACCCTGGGTAGGACTCAGCCAGCCCGTTCTAGAGTACTTTCTTATCGAGATCAACATATGGTGCAAATGAGAAAATTATCCACTGCTGGACTGTAAAGAACCCTGGAAGTCCTTGCGTCTGACACCCTCATTGGTCACAGTGGAGTCTGGAGAGGGGAAGGACTTAGCTAAAGTCATACAGCCAGTTGCTTATAAATGACACATTAGTCCAGCTCCATGTCCACCACTAGGATGTAAGCAAGTGACCTGCTGAGCTTGTGTTTATCACCCAAAGGGTGAAGTGACTTGCTGTACAATGCAAAGATTGAGCGAACAGAAAATGTGCGGGCAGAATATTTTTGAGAGAGCAGGAGGAGGTGGTGGTCAGACTTGTGGAATTGTTAATAAGCAGGTTTGGATTATGGAATTGAGCTTAGCCTGGCAGCATGAACCAGAAAACAAGAACCAAGGTGTGGTTTCCAAAGCAGTTCCTCATCCTTGCACAAGCAGGGTCATAAAGAACTGAAGAGTCTAGTAGTGTGTGTGAGAGTGTGTGTGTGTGTGTGTAGAGGTGGCTGCTTAGATTCGGGGGAGGAGAGTACAAACGGATCTTTGGGAGAAATGGAATTTATGCAGTAAGACTGGGCTTCCTCCCTGAAATAAAATAATACTTGTGATGGGTGCAGTTGCTCACCTCTGTAATGCCAACACTTTGGGAGGCTGAGGTGGGCAGATCCCTTGAGCCCAGGAGTTTAAGACCAGCTTGGGCAACATGGCAAAACCCCATCTCTACAAAAATTTTAAAAATTAACCAGGTGTGGAGGTAAGCACCTGTAATCCCAGCTACTGGGGAGGCTAAGGTGAGAGGATAGCTCGAGCTCAGGAGGTTGAGGCTGCCATGGCCCATGATCATTGCACTCCAGCCTGGGCAACACAGTAAGACCCTGTCTCAAAGAAATGAATAAAATAAAATAATATTTGCATTTACAAATATAAGGGAAGAAGATAAGGAGTTTTCCAGTTAAGAAACCAAGAGAAATGAATATATATGTAGAGACAGGGTGTCACTATGTTGCCCAGGCTGGAGTGCAGTGGCATAATCTCAGCTTACTGCAGTCTTGACTTCCTGGGCTCAAGTAATTCTCCCACCTCAGCCTCCCGAGTAACTCGGACTATAGGTGTGTGCCATCATACCCAGCTAATTTTTTTGGATTTCTAGTAAAGATGAGGTCTTGCTATGTCTCCCAGGCTGGACTTGAACTCCTGAACTTAAATGATCCTCTCACCTTGGCCTCCCAAAGTGCTGGGATTACAGGCATGAGCCACTGTACCCTGTCAAATGTATGTATATTTTTAAGTGTTTGGCAGTCATCTTTTAAATATGGTTCTGGGAACATTTTTTAGTTCATTGAGTATGAAAATATACCTGATTTCACCAATTTAAGTAATTCATAGGAAGTAACAAGAAAGAGCAAAATGAACAATCTGTTTGGTATGGGGCAAAGAGGTGAAATGATGAAATCGTCAGATTGGAATGCTTATTGTGATTGGTAGGTAGAAGAAGCTTGTTGTGGTTGGATGAAGGGGCTTTTGAGAAACAGGATTGTATCCCTGGCTGGCTACCAGAATATGGGTTGGAGTACGGGTGCAGGAGCCTGAGAGGGGCATGTTGGGTAGAACTGGGTGGAAAGGATGACATTAAAAGCAATAAAGTGTACCAGAAAGCACCTATGTGGAATCTCTGTGGGTGGAAATTCCATTCTCAGGTAATGAAACTGTGGCACTAGGAATGTATGTGAGGCAACCTGCCAGAGTAATGAGATGAAGAAACAAAATGTGACGGGTACAGAATGAAGAAGCAAGTAAGGTGCAGAGGCTCCAATCCTGGGCCAGACACCGACTCCTCCCCTGGACTTGTGTATTCTGCACATCTTACTCCCAGATGCCTGGGCTCTGAAACCCAGAGTTGGTTTCATGTTCTCTCCTCCCCATGCATGCGGTCAGCTCATTGATTTCTTCCTAGCATTGATCACATTAATTGCTTTCCTACTTCCCTCCTGCTGTTTTGTCTGGATGCCTCATCCCTGGGTACTGGAGAGACTTTCCCACTGGTCTATCTACTCTGTCTTTTCACTCTCAGCCTATCTGGAAGAGTGTTCCATAGTCTCACACTTGACTTTCTATTCTTTACCCCTTTAGTTGTCTACCAGGTAATAAGGCTGGGGCCAACCTAGCCATCCAGCTTTCACGAGCCACCTCCATTTCTCACGTTGCCCCTTAGGTTACACGTTCACTAACCTCACTACCTGCTCTTCTCACACATTCCAACTCCCTTTCCAGTTTTGGAAAACTTTCAGCTTTCTGCTCCCTTTGTTGACTATTCTCTCTTCAGTCTTACATAGCACAATAATGTGTCTTTTAAATCAAACGAAACAGTACTGAGCATTCAAGTTATTTAAACACAGACCCAGGGCCTGTGGAAAGATTTGATTCTAACTTGAATAATCTAGCTTATACCCACTCTTTTTATGACACTCACCACCCAGCTCCAGCTTTTGACCTTTACCACCTCCCTCTAAAACTTTCTGCTCTTGACACCTTATGAATGGGCTTAAATCATGCCCACAAGCTATTCCTTTTGCAACTTTGGGCAAATACTTCAACCTCTCTGAGTCTCAGGTTTTCACTTGTCAAATAAAGAAAACCTTATAGGGTTGTCGTGAAAGAAAATTACCTAGCAGAGAGCTAGATACACGATGAATGCTAAATAAATAGCTAGCATCATCATTAATATTTTGCCTAAGGACCGATTTCTGGGTTAAGTAAGCTATTCAGCTCCTCATGGTCTTGTAAAACATGCGTAACACACAAAATTGGCTATCATGTATAGCCTTTTACCTGTTAAGGCTCTTTCAGTTTTTCTAAAAGATGTATTAGCATTCCCAAAGCAAGACTCTTCTATCTGCACTTGAAGTGAAGAATAAAAATCTAAAAGATTTCCATCTAGACTTGGTCAAGGCATTTATTTTTATTTTATTTAAAAAAATAATTGTGAGATAACTTTTAAAATAGAGATGGGGGGGGTAGGTCTTGCCATATTGCCCAGGCTGGTCTTAAACTCGTGGACTCAAGACTCAAGTCATCCTCCCACCTCGACCTCCCAAAGTGCTGGGATTACGGGCATGAGCCACCACACCTGACGTTGGTTAAGGCATTTTTAGGTAATTATTTAAACCTCAGTTTCTTGCTCTGTGAATTTGGATAATTACATTTATATTTTCACACCTGCTCAACCTCCCCTCTAGGACCTACGGGCCTGTTTGGGCTTTTGATCATTTCCCAATCCAGCACCTCTCCGAGCTCTTTCTGTCTGTGCCCTCAGGCTGTCCCTAGCAGATATCAATGCCACTTTTTCTTCTACCCAGTGGCCCTTCCCTATGTTACTGTTTCCATAGGAAACACAGTGAGCCTGCCTAAGACCACTTTTCTTCCTGCTACATGCTGTTTCTACATGACTTTCTCTTGACTTAAACCAGTTCTCTATACTGAATAGATCTAAAAGCTGCCTTTAGCCTTTTTAGTCCTCGTCTCTCTTACCCTAGTTCTGCATTTTTCTTACAACAAGGGTGAGTTCTACCCTATGAGGGGAACTTACAGACCCAGATAACCGCATATCTAACCAGATAACTACAGGAATTTTAACCTCAACATATAGAAACGAAGCTCTCCTTTTTCCTAAATTTGCTTCATCTCTGATATGAGTTGGATGTTTGTCCCTTCCAAATCTTATGTTGAAATGTAATTCCCAATGTTGGAGATGGGGCCTGGTGGAAGGTGTTTGGGTCATGAGGGAGGATCCCTCATGAATATCTTGGTGCAATCATGATTGAGTTCTCACTTTGATTTCATGCCACATCTGGTCATCTGGTTGTTTAAAGGAGTGTGGCACCTTCCTCCTCTTCCCTTGCTTGTTCGCGCTCTCCCTTTGCCTTCGCCGTGATCCTGAGCTTCCTGAGACCCTCACCACCATGCTTCCTGTACAGCCTGCAGAACTGTAAGCCAGTTCAACCCCGTTTATTTATCCAGCCTAGCAATGCAAAAATGGCACAATACAATCTCCATTATTTTTTCTCAATTATAGCATTTCTTAGTTACCAAAGTCTTATTTTCTTTCAGTTAATTCTCTACCACATTATATTGATTCTGACTGAAATATTCCTCAAGGCTGAGCGTGGTGGTTCACGTCTGTAATCCTAGCACTGTGGGAGGCCGAGGTGGGTGGATTACCTGAGGTCAGGAGTTTGAGACCAGCCTGCCAACACGGTGAAACCCCGCCTCTACTAAAAATACAAAATTAACCAGGTACGGTGGCGCATGCCTGTTATCCCAGCTACTTGGGAGGCTGAGGCAGGAGAATTGCTTGAACCTGGGAGGCGAAGTTTGCAGTGAACCAAAATCATGCCATTGCACTCCAGCCTGGGCAACAAGAGCAAAATTCTGTCTCAAAAAAAAAAAAAAAAATTCCTCAAGTCTGTTTTCTCTCTTAACCCTGCCCTACTCTACACATCTCAGGAGGCTGTCTCAGTAGGCTCAGATTATGTCCCTGCATCTCCTCTCTACATCTATCAATCTCATTCTCTGTTCAACTTTCTAAAACACAAATGTGGGCAAGTCATGCCCATCAGTTAAAACTGCCAGTGCCACTGTTTGCCCAAAGAATCATCCTAACCCTTGGCATTGTGTGAGGTTTTTCCTGACCTCCCTCACAGCCTAATCTGCCACCTCGGCCCCTCCACTCCCACCCAGCCACTCCAAGCATCTCCCTCATCATCTTACCAATCAATCTCAGTGTTCTTACACTGGCTATACTTTCTGCCTGAAATATCCTTCCTTACCTTCTCTGCTTATCCAAATCCCACTGTTCCTTCATGAGCTAGCTCTAATGCCTTAGACTGTAAAGCTTTTTTCTTCCATCTGAGCTCCTGCCACTCTTTGTTCTCAGGCTGGCACCTCACAGCATCAGCCCCCTGTATTGTAACTGGTCACATGCATTGTCGGACAGTTCCCTCAAAGCTGGGAAGAGATTTTGTTTATATTTGTGCTCACTCAGTACTGTCTGTGCGTGTAAATCCCCATCACCTGATGGAACGGATGTCTGCCCTATACCTCAGGGCTTTGTTATAAACTCAAAGCGAATTTATGAAAGAACAGTATGAACCAAACTATAAACATAAGAACACTGAATCTCCCGGACTGGCCCTCTGGACTTGAACATTACACTTGCAGGTGGATGAGGAAGGTGCATCATTTCCAGGGAAGCAGATTTACTCTCGACTGACTGACAAAGACCATTTACTTGGAGTGGGGCCAACAAAAGTCAAATTGTCTTTTGTAGCCTGTTTCTATTCTGTGTTCCATTTCTGCAAATAATATGTAAAAAGACATTTCAAATTAATTCTAATGGGCCAGCTCATAAAATTATCTAAATAACTAATATAAAATATTCAGGGCCAGGTGAGGTAGCTCAGGCCTGTAATCCCAGAACTTTGGAAAGCCAAGGCAGGAGGAGCTCTTGAACTCAGCCTGGGTAACAGAGTGAGACCCCCCACCTCTCTACAAAATATCAAAAATTTAGCCAGACATGGTGGTGCTTGTCTGTAGTCCTAGCTACTCAGGACGCTGAGGCAACAGAATTGCTTGAGTTTGGGAGGTCAGGGCTACAGTGAGCCACGATCACACCGCTACACTCCAGCCTGGGTAACAGACTGAGATCCTGTCTCAAAATAAGTATTTAGCCTACAGGAACAAAAAATATAATGGGAATCAAACAGATTTTAGAACATGAAAGTTTATGGCTTTTTTGGACAGTTGCGGAGCCTGTATGTGAGTTCCAATGGTGAGGGGTGGGGTGGGGGGTTACTAAAAGGCCAGCAATGAACTGAGTACTGCTTAGGAGTCTAAACGGCAAGAAAGTTGGGTAAAACATGGAGGCCAACTTCAGGTTTATCTGTTTGAACTGCAAAGCTAACATGGATGTAGACGTCATTAGCAAAGTGCTGCAACCAGGATTTGCCAGGTTTAGCAAAAGAATAAAAATTGTAAAAAATTAAAAATGCAGGATATCCAAATAGTGCAGGGAACATACTTAGGCTACAAAATTACTTGTTGTTTTTCTGAAATTCAAAGTTAACTGGACATCCTATATTTTATCTGGAAAACCAGGCTGTAACTCAGATGACTTTAACAACTTTGAGCCTGGTATTATTGACAGGATGGGGCTCTGGGGCATTTTGGCAAAAGAGTTGAGGAAGATTAGCATGAACTTTCTTGCTGTAAACAACCAGAGTATTTTAGGGCCACGGTGTAACTAGTGGTAGACTGCCATCTAGTGGAAATATGTTAGTAGTGAAAGCTAAACTTGAAGGACTGGACAGAATTTTTTTTTTTTTTTTTTCCTGGAGTTTGCCGGGAAGGATTCCGCTCTGGCCAACGGAAAAGTCCTTAGGTTGCACTGTTAGAGGAGGAGGACAGGGGTGGGGGAAAGGGAGAGAAGGGGGCTGATGGAAAAGGAGCAAGGCTGAAATGCATTTGCCTCTTGTTTAAGCGGAGCAGTGCCTGGACCATTGCTCCATTCCAGCATGCAGAAACTTTTCTCCCTCTCCACGCTAAACCAGAACAAAAGCTAGAACTACTTGTAAGAAGCACAAGATTCTTCCACCTGCAGATGACTCAAGGTGATGTGGAACTAACAGAAACAAAATCCTAAAGATATAATCATCCATCGTTATAACCAGCGGCAAAGGAAGTCATCCAAAAGGTAATAATGTGGCTACACAGGCAAGCTCAGATCTTGAAAAGGTTGAAAAAATGCAAAAGTTGAAAGGAAGCACATGCTGGAATTCCAAAGATGGTATCTCAAAGTGAGAAGCCTGGAAGAAACTCCATGCTGCAAGCATGCTAAAGACCAATACTCACAGTAACACTAGCAATGATAATAATAAAACCAAACTTGGGACAGGAAGAAGAAAGAAAAGAGAAATGTACTCCTGCAGGCAAACATCATAATGTCAACATATGATACAGACACAGCAGGTGCACTTGAGTTTTATTTCAGACTATCTTCCCAAAGAAATGAAAATATTCTAGAAATTAAAAGAGTTGGGCCAGGTGCAGTGGCTCAAACCTGTAATCCTAGCACTTCCGGAGGCCGAGGCAGGTATATCACCTGAGGTCAGGAGTTCCAGACCAGCCTGGCCAACGTGGTGAAACCCCGTCTCTACTAAAAATACAAAAATTAGCTGGGCATGGTGGTGGGTGCCTGTAATCCCAGCTACTCGGGAGCCTGAAGCAGGGAATCATTTGAACCCAGGAGGCGGAGGTTGCAGAGCTGAGATCATGCCATTGCACTCCAGCTTGGGCAACAAAGCAGGACTCCGTCTCAAAAAAAAAGGACTTAAAAACCCAAACTGGAGTCTTATAACTTTTAAATCATTCTGTATTTTTTTCCTAGTACAGGACAAGAGATGATTTCTAAGACTTGCTAGAGGCAAATATCAGAATTTCAAATGACATGTTTTGTTGAAACTAAAGGACAATAAATTTAATGTAAAATCTTAAGGAATTCTATGAGATTCTTGAAAGATGGCTTATGAATACTTAGGTAAAAAATAACCATAAAAGACAACAGGTGTTCCTTATGAATAAGCCATGCCAAACTAATCCATCTCATTTGTTGTACATTTAGGTTTACAAGAATGTTATATTATCAGAGCACTATACAGATAATATATTTTTGATTGTATTGAATCATACAGGAGTTTTATTCCTAAAACCCTTGAGGGAGCTAGTAAAGGATGGTATGGGATGATAATACAGTTTAGGAAGATTTGTAACTAGTTTAATCCTCTACTCAAAAAAGTACCCATTAATGGAGTATTTTCAAAGAGGAGTACCAAAATGTCTTGTACTGACCTAATCCTGTTTACTTATTATTTAATTATAAAATGTGTAAAACTCCTAAATTTGATATTTGCAGGCAGAACAAAACTGCAAAAAAAAAAAAAAAAGGCTATATATAAGAACTCCAGTCCATATTAATCTCAATATTGGGCTAACATTGACAAAGTGAAACTGAACAGGCCATATGAATCTCTGTATTAGATGAGAAATGTCAATTCTCCAAGTGCAAAATGAGGAGGGTAAACTGCCTTTAAAACAGCTTCTATTAAAATGACCTATGGGTCATAGCTCTGGACCAAGAAAATGAATCAGCTGTACAAAAACATTAGTGAGTTTTTAACAGAGACACCATTTGTAGAGTATCCTATTTAATGGGATGACAGCTGTCCCAAACTGTTGGCTAGACCACATTTAAAGTCGGCTTCATTTCCGACACTACTCCTAAAAGGAACACAGGCAAATTCACATTTATTTGAAAGGAGGCATCCAGGGTGGCAAAGAGCCTGGAGGCTGAGCCCTATGAGGGCTAGCAGACAAAGCTCCCATCACTGCCTATAGAAGGCAAAACTTTTATAATAGGAATGATAGTTCTCAGATTTGCCATTTATTTTTGTAGCGCTTGGAAAACAAACTCCAGATCCATCAAACTCGATATTGGTGTATTTCTAGTAGAAAAACTTTATAATAAAGCTGTTCAAAAATTCTGTAGGCTCCTATGTAAGGGAGTTAGCCCCAAGCCCCAGGCCATCCACTGGAAAAACAATACTTCTACCCATCAATGGTGGGTAGAAGAGATTCCTGTGTCAGGAGCTTGGATTTTTTTCTTTCACCCCTAAGTAAGTTTCTATACTTCTAAGAAGTTTTCACCATTTTCTCTTTGTGTAGTGTTTAATTCTCAATTAACATTTTATTTTTAGTAGACTATTAGATCATCAACACTTTTTATCTAGGAGTTGCATGTAAGGACAGACCTCAAAGTTGATTACCCTCCAATTCTTGGTGTTAGATGCTGTTTTTGCTCCATACAGAGGTGCTACTACTCATTGAATATCGGGGGCATGAACCAGTTAGTCTGGAGGAGAAAGTATCTAGCCACTGTGGAGGGCTTCGAAAGCAACAGAACGCTCTGATGATTGATGGAAAGAGCAGGTATAATCTTCCATCTGTTTCCCCTATGTCTGTTTTTAGGCTGTTCATTTCATGAACCTCATGAGACAATGTAAAAAGAGATACATAAATGTATACTTCTAAAATCTCAGTTATGCATAATGCATTGCATAATTCAACAAATACATATCCTAATCCGTAAATTAAGGGATACTAAAATCTGGCTATTACAATCCCCATCACATACAAGCAAAGTCGACATCTGGTTTCCTATTTCTGCCCTTCTGGTGGATTTCTGCGTCCTTTCAGAGACATTTTCTCATCGCTTGCACTTATCTATTGTTTTAATCACACCTCCCTAATCCTTAGACACGCCCTTATCTATTAGGAGGACATCGATCTTTATAGCTGTTTTCTGACTTTTTCCCTTTTCATATTCATCTTCCTGTCCCTTCAGCTTTCTCTGCTTTCAATTCCACTTCCTGATTCACGTGTCATCGTCTTGTCTCTCCTACCCGAGCCCCTTTCCTTTGTTCCCCTCCTGACCTGTTCTTTCCTACTGTAGACCCCTCTGGTCCCTTTCCTCCAATTTCTAGATCAGTGCCTTAACTTTTCTGTTTAAATGTATTTTAGGATAGATTTTCTTCTATAGTTATCTTGCTCTTTCATCACCCAGTCAACATTTTGCTACTTCCGATATCTAATGTCTTCACCCTTCATTCACCTTTTTGGTCCTTTTCAGTTCCATCTCCCAGGCACATCCCACTTCTTTTTAAGCAAATTGGTTCTCATGCTCCCTTTAGCCCTTAACATGCTAAAGCAGGATCTCAAGCATAGAACCTATGTTTCTTCCTCATCGCCTAATTTGTCATTTGCCTAATTTGGCTCACCCCTACCAGAGGACAGAAGGAAGCTATTCAAGTTCAACGTGAATGCAGAATCACTGCAATGGAACAGGAGGTGATATGTCCTCACTCAGTGTCCATTCCTCCTTGAGCTCCTGACCCCTTGTGGAGGCATCTAGGGAGCATTCTCCATCTTTGGTTAAGCTCTCTCCTGTTCCCTCCTCTTCCAACATCTCAACCTATAACCAAACCTCCCAAGATTAGCACCCAATTTCAAAAGGTAACCATAAACAAATGGAGGAGGTAAAATTGCAGTCTAGGGGTGAGAGTTGAGCATGGAATGGTTGGTGATAGTTTTAGGTGATCTCTCAGGTGCCTGGCAAAGTGTCATTTGGTGCCTCTGCAAGCTGGGGTGGGAGAGACAAACTATTTTGGATGCTTCATCCTAGCCCAGTGAGGTCTGGACCATTAGTCTGGGGATGCTGTCGCATCCTCCTCTGCAGGCGAGAACTTCTCTCCCAGCTCCAATTCACCCCCATTCCTCAGAATTTGCCCTGAGGAGGAGCCTGGGCAATATCCCTGCAATGTGCCCCCACTGGAGCCTGATCCCCCAGGCCACTCCCAGCCCCAATCCCCTTATCCCTCTCATCCCCACCTCCTGTACTATTCCGTGTTCCCTCACTTATCCTTCTCCACTAGATTATCCTGGAGGATATTTACTTGCTATCTTCAGAGCGCTCCCCAGCTCCCCCCCACACAAAAAGAACTGTGGGAAAATAAGTCATAGTTCACGATACCACAGAAGTGACCTCAGAGAGTCTCAGGCTTCTCTTGGGCCCCTACAGGGCCCAACTTCCAGAGCAAGGCCCAGACTCAGATTTGCTCAGGTTCAGTCATGGGCTTGGGAATAGAATATGGTTAAATGTCAGGACATTTTCAGAAGGAAGAGCCCAAGATGCCCAGTTCCTTCTTTAGTGGGAGAGACAGGCCCAGGGAAGAGGCCCTCCATATGGTCACGCCCAGTGGTGCCCCACCTGAGAATGACGTCCAACAACTACTCAGCCAAGTGGAAGAAAAGGCAGAAAATGGAGCTCTTCATTCGTGTGAGTGCAGAGACGCATAACCACAGAGAAAACCCCACGGTGGACTAGTTTACTGCTTACAGTGGACACTCCAGCTCAGTCATCAAGCAAGGATAGGAAACAAACAAAAACACCTGATACAACATTCATAAGTAACACAGGCCACCTGCTTTCTTCAGGAACGCCACATAGAAGTGTGGAGAAAAAAAGGGCCCGCCCTCTTCCTTCTCATATCAGCAAGACGAGCCACACAGGGGAAACGTCCGACTCCCCCCTCTGTCTACAGAGTCCACACTCTTTCCCAAACCTCCAACCCCTGTCCTCTGAGTGGGCCCAATCCTATCCCACCAAGCAGCCCCATTTCACTCTTTGTCCCCCGCAACTAGGGGACATGGCTATTCTTGTCGTCCCCTCTGGCCTCCTCCAGTGCTGAGGGCTGATCCAGGGAAGCAGCCAGTGGTTCCTCTTTTGCTTTGCTGAGTAAGGGCCCAGTCCCTGGCCTGGCCCCTTCAGGCAGCCAGGAGAGACCTGATGAAGGCTGCCTGCCTAGAGCCTGAGTGCAGGGAGCTGGAAATAGATCAGGAAAGTAGCCATCACCTCCTGGGGAGTGCCCCAGAGCTTGCGGGCAGAACGGACCAGGGAAGGGCAGTTCTGGCAAACAGGGGTCACTCCAGGAGGCTGCACCTGTGGGGTCAGAGGATGTAGGAATTATCAGACAGGACTAACAGTATCAACTATCATTCAGGGTGTCCTACAACAGATCCCCCCACACACACACCCCAACACACATAGGCACAGCTTAGGACCCCAGTGCAAGTCTGGGTGAAACTCTAGCCTCAGGCTCTGTCCTCAGAACCACAGGTGCTCCTGGACTCAAGGTCCTGTGGTTTAGCGACATTGACACAAGCGAACCATGGATCAGCCAATGCTGTCTCATACACGCAGCAAGGAGACCAGGAACCCCCTGACCTTATCCTACCTTCTGCTAGAATCTAGTTTTAATATGACAGGTGTTTCTAGGACTTCAGAGATCCAAGTGGCCCTGTAGAAGATCAGCTGCCATCTACTCTAGGCCAAGTATTTTTGTTTCTGATCCTCACCAAATCCCTCCCTGACAAAGAACCATCAATCTCATTTCAGAGTCCCGGAAACTGAGACTTGGCAGAGCTAGTAACTGGCTGAGCTGGATCTCAAACCCGTTTTCCTAATGCCAGACTCCAATGTTCTCTGCTAACTCTCACTGTGTGCTGCAGCCTCTGCAGATTTTGAAGGAGAAGAGCTTAGTCAAGAGAACTAGGAGCAAACAAAAGGTTTCACTCACCATCCATGACCTGCCTCAGTCTACCCTCCAGATAAGGTGGCTCTTTGTCCCTTTCCCACCTTCCTCAATCACAAGGGGACCTTCTCTCCCAGCCCCAACTCACCCATATTCCCAGCAGGCGGCTGCATCAGGATCTGCCCTGAGGAGGCACTTGGGCAATAGCCCTGCAATGTGCCCCCGCTGGAGCCGCAGGGAAATGTAAACAGAGAGTCTTCAGGCGGTGGAAGCGTCAATGAACTGGGCATGGAGAAGGGGAAACTGGGGAGGTAGGGAAACTGGGGCTGAGGGGGTTGGAAAAGCGGGGTCTGTGGAGCCTGGGAGAACTGGAAGGGCCCCGGCTGGTTGTTCTGTTGGTAATCCTGGGGCTCCAGCTCTTCCAAATATGAACAGGGGGGAGGCAGGGCAATGCTGCAAGGACAGAGAAACAGCTGGTGGGGTGCAGGGGTGGGGGAGCTGCAGGGGCGGGGGAGGTACAGGGGTGGGGGAGCTCCCCATTCCTACCACAGAAGCCAAGTCCCTTCTCCGCACCTCCTTCCCATCTCCACGGTGACCCCAGCCTTGCAAGGCCACTGTAGCCACCTCTTCTCCCTCTTCCTGCTTGTAGCATCTTGCCCCTGTTTCTGCTCTACTGCTGTGAACCACCCCCCCCGGCCCCGCCCTGCCGCCACAGGTCATTCCCAGCCCAGGTCCCCTTATCTCTTTCATCACCATCTCTGGCACTGCTCCATGCTCCTCCCAGTTAACTCTCTCCCCTCTCAGGGTCTATCTTCTCTCCATCTATACCTCCCACCCCATAACTCGAGTGATCTACCCCAATAGGTTCCTGACCTTGTCCCCCAGGACCCACAGGGGCTATTCTTGTGGCTACTGTCACTGCTGGCAACGTCCATCAGCAGCGGCATCAGTTGGGGGGTGTGGACAGGGCCAAGAGGGAAAGGAAGGTTGGCCCTTCGCACAGGTGGGGGGCTGAAGAGTGGGGGGCTTGCCACCCTCTGAGCACCCTCACTGGGTTGGGTGGGGGCCAAAGTCTGGTCAGAAGTCAGCAGCATGGGAGGCTCTAGGAATAGAAGGCAGAGAGGGGCTATCAGGGTAAGGAGATGGGAGGCAGGTTTGGGATTGCTGAGTGGTAGACAAGCCATGCCCAGGTCCCCCTGAATAGGCCCCACTGGCCCCAAACACTGGAGGACTCTGGTCACTCCCACCTCCATCAAACAAGGCCCCTCTGTCTTCACTAGCTTTAGCTGCCATTTTCCCCCAGCTCTGAAGGTGGGAGCTCACCTGGAAAAGTATCCAGAGGGGACTCCTGAGGGAAAGGGTCAGGCTTTGGCTCCACGGGCACAGGAGGCAGGAGCTCAGCTGTAGAGCTGGAGGCAGGAAGAATGAAGACTGTAGCTTTGATTGTCTCTGGCTTTGCACAGGGGCCTCATTGCCGGGAGAGACACCAATTCCCACACTCTGCCTCCTACAGAGCACGGGAAACTTCCCAACCCCATGGCAGCCAAAATCCCTCTAAATCTTAGCTGGCAACCCCAGGACTCATGCCTAGCCTTCCAACGCTCTCTTTCTAGATCAGGATCCCAGCTCAGACCCTACTTCCACCCATAGGGATGATACAGAAAGAGGAAAGATTCTTACCTGCACTGACTGCTGGCAGGGCCAGGGGCTGCAGGATTGTCCTTGCTTTCTTTCCCATTCAGTTTCTCTGTTTTTCGCCACTTGGCCCGGCGATTCTGGAACCACACCTATAGGGGGAAAGGTGCTTGAAGAACTGGAGAAAAGGGGCAGAGACTGAGGCTTAGGTCCTGGCTGTTGCACAAGCAGCTACAGGACTTTGGAAGGTCACTCCAGCACTCTGCTTCCGAGGCCTCTGTCAGGCTGGTTTTAGCAAAAGTCTCTGCAGTGCCTTCCCTCCTGACAGTCTCAGGCTGTGGCACCCTGGAAACAGTCAGGGACACAGCCACATCTGAGGCTCAATTCAGCTCGTACCCGGGCTGCCACTGAGCATTCGCTCTGCAACTTGGGAGTTTCCATGGTAAGCCCTCGTCCACCCCACCCACCACCAGTGAGCCAGCCCCTTTTACCATGATGCGCTGGGGGGTCACCCCCACCTTCTGGGCGATCTCCCGGCGTTTATCACTGTCAGGATAGTGGTCTTCCTGGAATATCCTCTCTAGCTCCTCCAGCTGATCTGGAAGGAGAAGAAACGTGTGAGGAGGACAAAGGCCAGTGACAGGCAGGAGAGGAGACAGATGCTTGCCAAATATCTCTAGCAGATGGGGCCACTGTCCCTAACCCAAAGCCTTCCCAAAGCCTTTTCCCTACTGGGCTGGGCCTTCTTGCTCTTGAGTGCTGCAGCAGAGGGCTGTGTGATATTTACTTTCCTTACTCTTCTACCCTGGTCACAACAGCGTTTTCTTTTTTTCTGAGATGGCCCAGGCTGGAGTGCAGTGGCGCGATCTCAGCTTACTGCAACCTCTGCCTCCTGGGTTCAAGTTCTCCTGATGCTACCTCCTGAGTAACTGGGATTATAGGCACAAGCCATCACATCTGGCAAATGTTTGTATTTTTAGTAGAAACAGGGTTTCACCGTATTGGCCAGGCTGGTCTCAAACTCCTGACTTCAGATGATCCACCTGCCTCAGCCTCCCAAAGTGCTGGGATTACAGGCATGAGCCACTGTGCCTGGCTCCAACCTCATTTTCTGATGTGATAACCCAAACTTCCCTCTTAGGGTCAGAGACAGTGGCACTACCACAACCCAAGGGAGAATCCAGGATGAAGTGACATACAAACTAACCACACCCGTCTGGTCTCCTGGGCTACATTCTTCACACAGCCCCACTTTCCCAAGATGACCCCAGATCTCTTGAATTTCCTCTCACCTTTAAGGACTTACCTGAGCGGTATAGGGTTCGTGTCTTTTTCCTAAGCTGGCTGGTCACTTCTGGGGGCCCCTGCTTCTGGTCTGTGTTTTGATTGCTCTGGGCCAATGTGCTGAGGAGGTTGGCCAGGTGACAGGGGCCCCGACCTGACCCACAGGGCACTGGGTTGTGTGTAGCACGGGCTGAGCTAGGGACACCAGGAGATGATATTGGGGCCAGACCCGTGGCATTAGGCTTTTTAGACTTCCCCGGGGCTGAAGGATAGGACCCCTTTCCTGTCTTCACCTCTTCCACTGGGAAGGAACGATCTTCCCCCTGAGGCTGGGGTCTGGAGCGGGCTAGAGTTCTGTCTTTGTGGGGAGCCCTGGAGCTGGGGTGCGGGTATAGTCTCCCAGCATCAGCCCCAGCGGGTTCTCCAGAGACTGCTGGCGGCTTCTTCTCTCCTGAGATGGTGCAGGAGGGTGGCAGTTCCTCCCTCTGAGTATCCCGAGCATGAGGGGCTGAGTCCTGCAGTGGTTCCTTCTCCTCGTGTCCTGCAGCCAGGGGCTTGCCTCCAGCTTCCTGGCCTGTGGGGAGCCAACATCCACTGACCTTAGCACCAGGGAAAAAAGAGGAAGTGTTGCTTCCCGCTCTGCAAACAGTTTGATCTTAAGCTTTCATTTGTCCACCTATCAAATGGGGTAATAATTTCACACTTACCTTTCGGACTATTGTGAGCATTAAATCAGAAAACCCAACTTCTTTGAAAAATGTAGACAAATGTATGCAGTTCTGAGAAGGCTTTAGCTCATGCTATCTCCTAATTTGGGGGTACTCATTCCAAGTTCCCTTTTTCCCAGACACCAGGCATATGAGTTTAAGGGACTGTTCAGGGGTCTCCAAGGGACCATGTTGGGGCTGGGGTGGACAAGGAAGACAAAGAGAAACAGATTGACAGAGATTCTGCTTCTCCCAAGGCTGGATGCAGTTCCCACTGCGCGTCAGGCATTATTGCTTGGAGACGGGACAAGGTAGGATTTGATGGTCCACAGCAGCTGGGGCAAGAGCAGCAGAGGAGATAACAGGGACAACCACAGAACTCTGTCTCTGCCAACCCTCCTCAGCCCCATACATGCCCCAACCTCCCCCACAGCACATCCATTTTCTCCCCCTCCCTGCAAAGCAGCATCTCACTCCCTGGTCAACCTCTTTTTCAAGTAAGGAAATTGCAAATCCCAGCTAGAACTAAAACCTTACTACTCATACCTAAAGCTTGGCTTCCTTTCTGTGAGCTGACGGATGCATTGGGAGCTTACCATATTCCAGGCATGGCTCTAAGCACCTTTCCAAGATTAGCACAGTGACTATTTAATCTCTATTAATATTGCTTTCTAGCAGATGAAAGAATGAGGATGAGCCGGCAGAGTAGTATGTCCAAGATCACACAGCACCCTGAGCGCATACTCTGTGTACTTAATCACGACATGGAGTCCCTCCTGGGGCCATCAAATGATCCCCCCACCTTCACCTCCCGACTTCAGGGAGCTGCTTTATCATTTCCAAGTAAATTGGAACATTTGTAATGAATGCTAAGTAGTGACTAAGAGCTATTGTTACTTTAATGAAAACTGTGAGATGGGTCTTAAGGAATGATTTTCTTTTTTTTTTTTTTTTCTGAGATGAATTCTCACTCTGTCACTCAGGCTGGAGTGCAGTGGCATGATTCTGGCTCACTACAAGCTCAGCCTCCTGGGTTAAAGCGATTCTCATGCTTCTGCTTTCTGAGTATATGGGATTACAGGTGGGTGCCACCACACCTGGCTCATTTTTGTATTTTTAGCAGAAATGGTTTCTCCATGTTGGCCAGGTTGGTCTCCAACTCCTGACCTTAGGTGATCCACCTGCCTCGGCCTCCCTAAGTGCTGGGATTACAGGCATGAACCACAGCGCCCAGCCCTAGGAATGAGGGAAGGTCATGGGCAAAGGGGCCGTTCCAAGTTCTTTCCTAGGGCATAGGCTGGACCCGCCTTGCATGAGAGGGACTGGGTGAAGAGGGTGAGCAGGCCTCTATGGGGTGAAGGGACAAAGCTGGCTGCTGGTGTGAGGAAGGAGGAACAAATTTGTTTATGACATTTTAGGAGAGCTGGTACTGTAGCAAAAACCCGGCACTGTGGGTGCTCCGTAGCGTGTGTCCTATGGGAGTGATGTGCCTTAGTAAGAAGGGCATAGGTGTCAGACCCCAGACTAGAAGGGTCCTGGGGCTCCCAGGGTTCTCTCCCCTGCGCGCTGGGAGATTGGGGGGCTGCAACCCGAAAGCGCAGGGCGAGGTCGGCCTCCTCCCACCCCACCCCACCGGACTCCACCCGGCCCTCGGCCTCCCGAAACTCTGAGGTCGTCTAACGCTGACCTGGTGACCACAGGCCCCCCCACTCCCACCTCTCCCCGAGCCCCACAAGCCTGACCCCCTCGAGCGCTGGGGACTCCGCGCTCACCCCGCGGTCCTTGGCAGGGATCCTTCGTGGGTTCCATGGCCTGGACTCCCGCCGCCGCGGCCGGCCTGTGCTGCACAGGCGCGGCCTAATGAGGCCTCGCGGGGCCGGCAGGTGTGCAGCCCGCACGGGCCGGCCGGGGAGCCGCAGCCCGAGGCTGCGCCCCCTCACCCCCACCCCCAGGGCGAGGCCGGCCCGGGAGGCTCCGCTGGAGCAGCTGCGAGGGCGGGGAGGACCCGGGCCTGGGCGCCGGCTGCTCCCCTCCCCCGCCGGCCAGGCGCCAGGCCCAGGTGCGGGTCTCCTCCGGGCGGCCCCTCCTGCGGCGGGGCTGGAGGGCGAGTCTGAGTCGGGGGTGGGGGGCGGGAGCGAGGCCAGCCGGTGGTCCTCGCAGGGCTGGCGTGGGCTCACCCACACCCTAGTGCGGACTCGGTCCTGGGTCGTGGCTGAAGCCTGTGCTCCAAGCCCTTTCCTGTGGACTGAAACGTGATTTCTAGAGCCACTCCTCAAAGGGGTCCCCAAGCGCTGGGTTGCCCAACTCCCACGCTAGAGCCTCTCCAAGCCTCAGTATTAGCCTCAAAGTCCTGTCTTGATTTTTTTTTATTTTTGAAGTGGAATCTCACTCTGTGGCCCAGGCTGGAGTGCAGTGGCGTCATCTCAGCTCATGGTTCACTGCAACCTCCTCCTCCCGGGTTCAAACGATTCTCCTGCCAGCCTCCTGAGTAGCTGGGACCACAGGTGCCCACCACCACGCTCAGCTAATTTTTGTATTTTTAGTAGAGATGGAGTTTCACCATGTTGGTTAGGCTGGTCTAGAACTCCTGACCTCAAGTAATCCGCCTGCCTCCGCCTCCCAAAGTGCTGGGAATAGGCGTGAGCCACTGCGCCAGGACTGATTTGAGGATCTCCACTGCACAAGGCCTGCCGCAGATGATGAAGAAGAGCTGAGAACGCCACGGACTCCGTAGATCCGGTGCAGTGCACACAGAGGAAATTCAGGTACAGCCAGAAGGCGGCCCTGCCAGGGAAGGTGTGGTCACTGTGTTTTCATCCATTTGATGTTTCGGTTTTATTCTCTAAAAATGGAAGACTTTCTTAGGGGAGATCTCGCAGGGATGAATCCTTTGATTCCTGCTTCATGGAATGTTTCTTAACATCTTTATACCAGCAAAATCAGAATTTAAAAATCCTTGCCTCTTCTTCTGAGTGGTGGAGGGTAGAAAGTCAGAGTGCTGGCCAGATAGAAACAGGTGCTTGGAGCTGGGTGGGGAACGGGGCGGCCTGGAACAGCATACAGGTGTTTTGCTTTAAGGATTTAAAAGACTCTGGACACCACGTGCATTCATGCTGAAATCAGCTGTGGGTACATTTTCCTATTCCTTAAATTGCCTTGAGGGGCTTGGCCTACACATGTGGACTTTGGAGTATTGTGAGAGCTTCAGTTCTTTCTGGAATACAAAAATGTAAACTAACTTCAAATATGATCAAGACTTCAGGCATCTGCTGTTTCATTCTGTTGCCTTCCATAAGGCAGATAGCCTCTGGTTTATGAGGCGTTCAGATAGGTGGGGAGGTGTTCAGTTAGGTGGGGCCCAGTTTCTCTGCTAGAAATGAAGCATTCCAGGACAAGTGAGCAAGGTCTTGGGGAAACGGATGTTGTTTCCAGGATCATTTGATGGTGAAAAATCAGGACCATTTGGTGGTGACATGGTAAGTGGAATGCAGGCACTTCCTTGCTCACAGAAGCTTGCTGGTGGAGGGGAGATCATCAAATGATCATGTCAGGATGGTGTGGTCAGTGGTGACTTAGAAGTATGAAAGGCTAATATGGAGCATGGAGGAGCAGGAACCCCTTCTGGACTAGGAAGGCTATGAGCTATGGCGTTGACCACATCACAGTCCCATTTAAAACCCTGTAGTCCTGTAATCTCAGCACTTTGGGAGGCTGAGGCAGGTGGATGACAAGGTCAGGAGATCACGACCATCCTGGCTAACACAATGAAACTTCATCTCTACTAAAAAAATAAAAAAAAAAATTAGCCGAGCGTGGTGGCACACACCTGTAATCCTAACAACTCCATAGGCTGAGGAAGGAGAATCACTTGAACCTGGAGGTGGAGGTTGCAGTGAGCCAAGATTGTGCCATTGCACTCCAGCCTGGGTGAGAGTGAGACTCCATCTCAAAAAAAAAAACAAAAAAAACCAACAGTGACCCCTGACTGCCAGGATAAATGCCAGGCTCTGAGGTCTGGGCCTTTTCCCTCAATCCTCGGCTCCCATGTGTTGCCCACCCGGGTATTTCAATGGCGTTGTGTCTGTTTGTCTCTTTTGATCTAATGTTTCTCAAAGAATGCCCTTAAAACCCTCTGGGTCAGAATCTCTTAGGGAATTTGATTAAAATGGAGGTTCCCATCCCCAGGAATCTCAATTGGCTGGTCCAAGGAGATACCCGGAAATATCCACTTGAAGCCCCTCAGGTAATTTTTGTACATTTCAGAATTTGAGACGCTTTTAGACTCTGCGACAACAAAGTCAGTTAAAACTATCCTAGGGATGGGAGTGCTGCAGGGGATGGTCGGGGCCTGTGTGGGGAAAGGAAATGACCTTTTGTTCTTTATGGAGGTGTCTGCTGCAGTGAGAAGCTGGGTACAATTAATTTCTTAACAGATTATTCTATCACATTAAACTGAAAATAAATCATCCTTCCCTGCCGTCATTTGTGGTATATTTCCTCTCTCCAGCTGGCTCCCCTCTGCCAGAGTGAAGTTCAGAAAGCAAAGATCCTAATTGCCCATAGGCTGGTTGGCACCCTTCCACAGACTATGAAAAATACAGGGTCTAACTCTACAAAAGATTTGCATAGAGACTTAGGGAATTTAAAATATTGGCATTTTTCAAGCTGGGCACAGTGGCTCATGCCTGTAATCCCAGCACGTTGGGAGGCCGAGGTGGGCAGATCACCTGAGGTTAGGTGTTTGAGACCAGCCTAGCCAACATGGTGAAACCCTGTCTCTACTAAAAATACAAAAATTAGCTGGGTGTGGTGGCATGCACCTGTAATCCTAGTTACTTGAAAGGCTGAGGCAAGCAAATTGCTGGAACCTGGGAGGTGGAGGTTGCAGTGAGCTGAGATCATGCCATTGCATTCCAGCCTGTGTGACAGAGCAAGACTCTGTCTCAAAAATAAAAAAAATTTAAAAACTGGCATTTTTCCAAACACAGAAATTACTTTTTTCTACAAATAATATAGTTGGATGTTTTGTTTATTTACTTGAAGAATTTTATCGAATGGTTCCAAGTGAATTTTATCTAAGGTGTACGTTACATGGGAAAATGTCTTGAGTTTTGTTGGGAAGGTGTTGTGTTTTTGATATATCCTATTAAGTCATATCTTCCATGGATCAACTTCAAGTGAAGGAGGTTTGTCATGGAAGTTAAAATACTGGCTAGAGAAAAAAGGCTGCTCAATTATACGGAGGACCACAAGGTATTGTTTTAGGAGAATTGGGGCTATTTCTTCCTAAGTCCTATTTGGTTGCATTTCATCTTTGTGATCTGCTGACTAGTTCATAGACTCAATCAACTTTGTTTAGAGGACAGGGAGGGTTTTTTTTTTTAATTTGTATTTTTTTTTCTAGTTTCTTAGTGTTAGATGCTTGGTGTGCCACAAAATAAAATTAGCACTGAGACAAAGGATCTCTCAGCAAAGCAATTTTTACTTCCTGCACTGCAGGAAGGGTACCCCCGCTAGCCATCTTGCCATGAGAGTACAATGAACAAAGGGAAAGAAGACATATTTAACCTTTACACATTTGGGGTTGTCCTTACTGCTGTGTCTGATCTCCATTGGTTGGAGCCAGACCTCACAATCTAAACTAAAACCCGATTGGCAAATAACTTAAAACTTTTTAAACAGGTGAGGGACATGCCTGTGAGCACGTCCAGCACAGATATCTCGGTTAAAGTACAAGGACATAGAATGTACTATGTGCCTATAAGCATGGCATGTCTAACAGCTACATAGGATAGGGCTTAACAAAGAGTTGTTAGTAAATTTATTATTTAACAAGAAAGGAAACTTTGGAGAGGAACTTTCCTACTTCCCACACTCAGTTTTCAGAGCCAGACTATATACCACTACCACCGTGCACTTAGCAAGAGCCATTTATTTCAACATCTTTTTCTTCTCACAGATATGAGAATGCCAGAACAAAAAGAAAGGTGTCTGATTCTAAAAAATAGTAATTTCTTTTTCAGTCTATGAAGACAAAAGTGAAATAAGTGTTCTTGGTCCTTCACCCTCTCTCTCTGTAATGAGAAAAATAACCCAAAGAAGGCAGATGATTGAGAACATTTTTTGAAGCAAAACCACAAGGTAATGTGTACTGGTTCTATGGGCCACACCCCAGTGTAGGCAGCAGATCACTGGAATACCTAGGACCAGAAAGGCAAGCATAAGTTGTGAAAGACCAGGCAGAAAGCTGCACAGTCCCTGGCCAGGGAGATCATAGTCACAGCAAGCATGGGAGGTCATGGCCCCTGGAAACCACCAGGAAGAGAAGACCTGTCTAAGGCAGAGGGAGTGAAGTGAAGCCTGAGCCAGGCACATGATGAGGGACCAGCACTGCTAGAAACCTGGCTAGTGGCTGCATGATTGGATACATACTGGGGACTGATAGAGGGAAAAAGTGAATGGTCCCACAGACTGGGAGAGACACTGGGAACTGCCGAAGTCTCTGCCCAGGGGCTTCCTTTGCAACCCCAGAAAAGGACGTTTTCAGGTTGCCTGTGAAGGGCATTAAGAACACCTGGCTAGTGTGGAAACTGCCGGGCAGGGTGAGGACAAGTTCTGGCGTGAATGAGCGTTGTAACTTCTAATGCCCTTGCCCCAGACACTCAGGATAATGTGCTTATAACAAGAATGGTGACCAGGTTTTAAACATTCTGCTGCTGCTGCTGCTATTGTTTACAATTGATTGCCCCTGCTGGTGTTTTGTAATTTAGAATGTACTTTCACATCCATTCTGATTTCTCCTGATGTGCCTGAGTTTTGGAGGCACTTTCTTCTTTCTATTCTATTCTAGAATATTCAAGGACCCCTCAAAACCTGGCCCCAACCTTCACTCAGGCTTCCTCTTTGGCCACCACCCCTTTCCTGTCCCCCAGCCTCCTCCGCTCTTCCAGGCTTTTTTCCCAAGTTTTTAGTCCTTAGAAATGGCCATGTCTTCTCAGGGTCACAGATCAAGCTGTTTATCAGCATGAAACATCCTTTTTTTTTTTTTTTTTTTTCCCTCCTGGCAAAGTCTTACTCATACTCCAAAGCCCAACCCAAATATTCTCTTTCTGGAGAAGCCTGGCTCAGCCCTCCACAGCCAGAATTAACTGCCCCTTCCTAGATCCTCCCCCTTGCACTGTGTTTACATTTATATTACATCACTGGACACAGGCTGAACTGATTAGCACTTTGTGTATTCTCCACTGGATTGGGAGTTCTTAGAGGGTAACATGCTTCTACTGATGCCGGGTGCTTTCTTCTTGCTTTATAAGTATCAACTCACTGAATTCTAACAACCCTATGAAGTTCTATTATATGATTATCCCCATCTTATTGAAGAAACTGTGGCATAGAGTTTCGTACTTCTCAATGGTCACAGTGGCCACCTCAGATTTGAACCCAGTTAGTCTGGTTCCTGCCTGCATGCCTAAACACGAGGCTACACTGTTTATTTGATTGTATCAATCACTATGCTGGGATAGGGAATCCCACATAGGGGAAGGATCATTGTTCACTGACAAAAAGTTGGCCATTGCCAGGAGTTAGGAAGCAGGGGAGAGAAGTGGCTGTGAGTTGAAAAGGGTAGCAGCAGTAATGGAATGGTTCTGAATTTTGGCTATAGTAGTGATTCCACAAGTCTACATACAAGATAAAACCTCACAGAACTGGCAGGGCACAGTGGCTTACGCCTGTAATCCTCCCAGCACTTTTGGAGGCTAAAGTCGGGGGATGATAAGGTCAGGAGATCGAGACCATCCTGCTCCACATGGTGAAACCCTGTCTCTACTAAAATGCAAAAAGGTAGCTGGGCGTAGTGGCATGCCCCTGTATTCCCAGCTACTTGGGAGGTTGAGGCAGAGGAATAGCTTGTAACGGGAGGCAGACGTTGCAGTGAGCCGAGATGGCGCCACTGCACTCCAGCCTGGTGACATACCAAGATTCTGTCTCAAAAAAAAAAAAAAAAGGAAAGAAAAACTGCACAGAACTACATACACACATGAGTGCATGAAAAACTGGTGAAATCTGAGTAAAGTCACAGATTGTATCAAAGCCAATTTCCTGGTGTGGTTTGTACTGGAGTGACAGAGGCATAAAGCAGGGAAAGGACATATGGAATCCCTGTATTGATTCTTACAACTGCAGGTGAATCTATAATTATCTCAAAAAGCAGGAAAATAGTTGACCCTAGCGTTCTGACCACAAGTTTGGTTCCCTGGACTTGGTTAAATATAATTCACAGAAATAATATTTTGTGTATAGTAGCATTATTAACCTTTGGTTGATGGTAACTTTAACATATAGATTTAAATTGTATCTACATCTTTAACAGGTGTGGGTAGGCAAGCAGAAGAATTTAATTTGTTCTAAAAGTAAAACAATAAACATGCCTCATAATAGGAATGCAAATTTATGAGAAAAAGAATGGTAAATACTAAACAATCAGAAAAGGAAAAAGATGCTATTTCTCATCAAACAACAGTATAAGATATTAACCATTTGGTACATTTCCTCACAGTATTTTTTTCCATTATTGCTGTTTTGTATGACCTTCATGATGGTGATTACACTCCGTATATAATTTCAAGCATTTCTCCCATAGAATGTTTCATAGTCTTCAGAATTTATTGAGTGGCTGTACTATAATACTGTAATTTAACTATTTTCCAACTGTCAGAGCAATCTTTTTTTTTTTTTTTTTGAGACGGAGTGTCACTTTTTTGCTCAGGCTGGAGTGCAGTGGCGTGATCTCTGCTCACTGCAACCTCCGCCTTCCAGGGTTTCAAGTGATTCTCCTGACTCAGCCTCCTGAGCAGCTGGGACTACAGATGCCTACCACCATGCCCGGCTAATTTCTGTATCTTTAGTAGAGACAGGGTTTCACCACGTTGGCTAGGATGGTCTCGAACTCCTGACCTTGTGATCTGCCCACCTCGGCCTCCCAAAGTGCTGGGATTACAGGTGTGAGCTATGGCGCCCAGCTGTGCAATCTTTTTAACTTAAATATTATACATTTTTAAAAATTAAAAAGGTAAATTTGAAATAAAACTTGTATCTTTTTTTGTTAATGGCTTTAAAAAAAAGTAAAAACCTTTTACAGGCTGGGTGTGGTGGCTCACGCCTGTAATCCCAGCACTTTGGCAGGCCGAGGCGGGCAGATCATGAAATCAGGAGATCGAGACCATCCTAGCCATGGTGAAACCCCGTCTCTGCTAAAATACAAAAAATTAGCTGGGCATGGTGGCACGCACCTGTAGTCCCAGCTGCTCAGGAGGCCGAGGCAGGGGAATCACTTGAATCCGGGAGACGGAGGTTGCAGCAAGCCAAGATCGTGCCACTGCATTCCAGTCTGGCAAAAGAGCAAGACTCTGTCTCAAAACAAGCAAACAAACAAAAAACACCTCTTCCACTTGGTTATTGATCTATCTATCTATCTATCTATCTATCTAATAGTCCCAAGCCCATGAGAAGCCATGAAGTTGCTCATTTCACAGGAATAGACAGGCTGCCTGGCTGACAAGTGGACTGCTAAGGGTAACTTGAAGAAGGGGTCGGGTATTCTGAGGTCATGAACTTGACAGCCAGCAGGGCAACTTTAGTGAGAGGCAAAAAGTGCCGCTGAACAAGGTATTTTTACCTCCTTTGGTATCTTGGGGCTGTACCAGTTCTGCTGGTGGCTTGATAGACTTTTCTGATGTTTGGGTCTAGGCTCAGTGGCTCCCAAGAGAGGGTGTTCTGCCAAGAGTCTTCAGTATATGGGAAGACAACTCTGGCTTCTGTCCAGAGTGTGGTGCTCACAATTTTCCTGTTGTTTCCAGGACATGAGCTCACCCTCCTGGATTTCGAAGCCATCCTTGTGCCTGGTGTCCCAGGTACCATCCAGGTCTGGTGACGTTAGTGTCAATGGGAGAGCCATGTCATGGTCTGCAGCCATTTCTCTCCTTTTGGGCCAACAAACTTTAGGCTCACTAACATTGTGGTGACAATTCTAGATCTTTAAAATTGAAGATACTTGACCTTGTCTTTATCTCCTTTGCTTGATGTCAATCAAGAGCAAGATCACTAGTGTGGGTTAGAAGCTGGGAGCAACTTCCTTTGCATGGCGGAGGGAAGAGTGAAACATTAGGCTTGCATTAAGTGAGGCATAGAGATTAAGCAATGATAGCAGACTAGACTGATTACCTAAGAAATAATTAGGCCTGCAAAACCTGTCATTCCCTCGCTTGGAAAGAAGCAATCAAACTGGATAGGCTATGAGATCCCGCCTTTGTTTTGCAAAGGGATGCTGATCGTTTCTCTCTTATGAGCTGCACGGCTTCATGCTGCACATTATTAAGGTAGTGCAAGGGAGTGTAGGTTGGGAGTGGGTATCCTGGAGTTCAGTCAGGCTCTTATTCAGAGCAGTCCTAAGGAAAAGGAGAGCAGAGCAACAGACAGGGAAAAGCCATATTTGGAACTAGAGATGTGCTAGGTATCATTAGATATGCATTCTTGAGTCAGGAGACCTAGTTTATGATCTGAACTCTTAGAGATCCTCTTCCAAGGTCCAGCTTTTCAGCTTCTCTGTTGATGTGGGCTCCTGACCAAGGGGAAACACATCTCTCAAACTAGACCTGATTCTCAATCTGAATTCCTGATTCCCGCCCCCAAACTTGTCACTCCTCCTGTCCTCCCTATCTTTGTATCCCTCACCCATTTGGAATCACCCTTGAATTTCTCTTTCTCTTTCACACACACACACACACACAGCGTCGGTAGAAACTGCCAGATTATTCCTGTTGCCCTCTTTCTACTCCAATCCCACTGTCATCCATTTTCCAAAGACTTGCATGTGAAAGTCTTAAAATGTAAATTAAGTCATGTACGTTCTTCTCCTATTTATATGCTTCAGTGACTTTTCAGCACACTTAGAGGAAATGAAAACTTCTTGCTGTGGTCCTGTGTGATCTGACTCCAGTTTATCACCCCAGCTTCATCTTAGGTGACTCTTCTGATCTTTCAAGTACTTGAAATAGATCAAATTCTCCCATGTCAAGGTGCTCACATATGCTGTTCCTGTGCTTGGCCAAACTCTTCTCTCTGTTCTTGTGACTAATTCTTAACCAGGATTTAGTTGAAATGTTATCCCTCAATGTCAATTCCTTCAGCCACATTACTGCTTAACATCTGTCTCCTGATATTTTCTTTTTGTTTCCATTACAGCTCTTAACACAACATGTAATTATATGTTTATTTGTTTACAATGTATCTGTTTTACTATATACATATATTTTTTATTAGACTTTAAGTTCTGGGGTACATGTGCAGATCCTGTCAGATTGTTACATAGGTATACACATGCCATGGTGGTTTGCTGCATCCATCCTCCTGTCATCTACATTAGGTATTTCTCCTAATGTTATCCCTCCCCAATCCCCCCAGCCCCTGCTATCGCTCCCCTATCTCCCCCACCCCACAACAGGTCCTGGTGTGTAATGTTCCTCTCCCTGTGTCCATGTGTTCTCATTGTTCAACACCCACTTATGAGTGACAACATGTGGTGTTTGGTTTTCTGTTCTTGTGTCAGTTTGCTAAGAATGATGGTTTCCAGCTTCATCCATGTCCCTGCAAAGGACATGAACTCATCCTTTTTTATGGCTTCATAGTATTCCACGGCATATGTGTGCCACATTTTCTTTATCTATTTTAAGTTTCATAGATACAAAAACTATCCTAGTTTGTTTCAACTATGTATACCTGTCTATACAATATAT
>CAUYLG010068574.1:0-10603 GCA_963573385.1 Cacajao melanocephalus | reverse complement strand
GCCGGGAATCTCCTAGTCTGTGGGCAACAAAAATTCGTCTGAAAGTGCGGCGTCCACTCGCTCTCTGCGCTTTCACTGGGAGCTACAATCCTGAGCTGTTGTTAATCGGCCATCTTGGATCTCTCTCCTAAATATTTCAATATATATAGAAACTCATTTTATGGCCCAGAATTTGGTTTATCTTGGTGTAGGTCAAATTTAGTTGATAGAAGTTTTCAAATACTGTACATCCTTACGAATTTATTTGTCTGCTTCATTTATCAATAATTAATAGAGGAGAGTTTAAATGTACAGCTGTGATTATGGATTTATCTCTCTTTTTAATTTTGTAAAAATTTGCTTCATGCCTTTTGAAGCTCTTATTTCTTGTATACTCACTTATTGTTTGCATTGTATATTTCCTCCATCCTAGTACTTTCAACCTAGCTTTGTTTTTATATTTTAAGTGCATTTTTTGTTAAGAGCATATAATTGGATATTGATTTTTAAATGAAGTTCATCAACCTCTGTCTTTTCTTGGAGTGTTTAATATATTTATATTTAATGGAATTATTGACATGGCTGTGCTTAAGTTTACCTACTTTCTTTTTGTTTTCTATTTCTTCTCTCTGTCATTTGTTACATATATCCTTCTTTCATGTCTTCTTTTGGCTTGAGGGTTTTTTTTTTTTTTTTGTATTCTGTTTTCTCTATTGACTTTTTCATAATAGCTTTTTATATTATTATTTTTTAGTTGTGTGGATTACAATATGCATCCTTATCTTGTTACATTCAACACAGAATTAATGGAAGTTCTAGTCAGATCAATCAGGCAAGAGAAAGAAATAAAAGGCATCAAATAGGAAGAGAAGTCAAGCTATCTCTCTACATAGACAATATGATTCTATACCTATAAAACCCTAAGAGTCCACCAGAATGCTCCTGGAAATGATAAATGACTTCAGTAAGCTTCCAGGATACAAAAATCATTGTAAAATGAATCAGTACCATTTCTATACAGAAATAATGGTCAAGCTAACATCCAAATCAAGAAGTAATCCCATTTACAGTAGCCACAACAAAATTACTTAGGAATACATATGACCAAGGAGATGAAAGGTCTCTATAAGGAGAAATACAAAACACTGCTTAAAGAAGTCATAGATGACACAAACAAATGGCAAAATATTCCTTGCTCTTGAATTGGAAGAATCAATATCATTCAAATGGACATACTGCCCAAAGCAATCTACAGATTCAAAGTTATTCCTGTGAAATGACCAACATCGTTTTTTACAGAATTGGAAATAAACTCATAAAATTCATATAGAACCAAAAAAAAATAAAAGAAAGAAAAAAAAGCCAGAATAGCCAAAGGACTTCTAAGCAAAAATAACAAAGCTGGTGGCATCACACTACCTGACTTCAAACTATACTACAAAGTTACAGTGACCAAAACAGCATAATACTGGTACAAAACACACATAAACCAATGGAACAGAATGGAGAGCTAAGAAATAAAGCCACACACCAACAGCCATCTGATCTTTGACAAAGTCAACAAAAGTAAGCAGGGGGAAAGGACAGTCTTCAATAAATGGTGCTGGCATAGCTGGCTAGACATATACAGAAGAATGAAACTGGACGCCTACCTTTCACCATATACAAAAAGTAACTGAAGATGGATTAAGATTTAAATGTAAGACTTCAAACTTTAAGAATCCTAGAAGAAAACCTAGGAAACACAATTCTGGACATAAGCCTTAGGGAAGAATTTATAGCTAAGTCCTCGAAAGCAATTGCGACAACAATAAAAATTGAAGGGAGTCATACCTCTGTCACCCAGGACTAACCACATTAGTGCGTTCTCTGATGCTTCTCCATCTCATTGTTGTGAGGCTACTTGGAACAAGGCTTTATCAGGGTTTATGAGAGCAAAGTAGACCTGCGATCAAGATGGCCGACTAGACACAGCCAGGAGGAACATCTACCATTGAGGGATTGGGACATGGGGAAGACTGGTGGACTCTTAGCAGATCTTCAGAGGGACAGCATTGAGGGCAGATGTAGGGAAGACAGACGTTGGACTGAAGGAGGAGGAAGCTGGAACCCTGCACAAGGTTACCATGCATAAGGACTCATTCCTGGTCCCCAACAACTGGGGAAGAGGTGAGTTGAAGAAGCAAAGAGCAACCTGCTCTATCCATGGACCTTTGGAATCCTGGCCAGAGAAGACCCCATGACCACTGTGGACACTTGAGGTGGCAGGGAGAGCTGCTTACAGAAGTGGTAGGGGCAGAACTCCAGCCAGTGTGGAGCCCAGAGGGTTTGATGCAGGAGCATCTGTAGTGGAGCACAGCCTGGGACACCCATTCCCTTAGGCTCAACTTACTCCTATAGGAGACTTTAGCCTTAGGGGAATTGTCATACATGAACTCTGCAGGGTGGTCTTGCCTGTGAGATGGGGCTGGTCCAACCTGAACACCCCTCAGTCAGCTGGACTCTCCCGGGGTGCTTGCAGCGCAGCCTCAGGTGCCCAAAAGGGGTGTATCTCCTGGGGGCCTGCATCATAATTCCTGTGATGGCAGACCACACCCGACAAGCAGAGAGCTCCAGCAGCGCAGCCTCCACAGACACGTATCAGTCCGCCCATATACTCCTTCTGCTGCAGCCTCCCCAGTGATACTTTGCCTGCAGATACTTGCCCATGGCTGCCTCTCAAATCACTTTGCTGGCATGTATGTTCACAGGCAGATTTTGCCTCCCCTTTCCCACCAGCACACATGTGCACTTGCACCCTGCCATGGCACTGCTGCCAGAATGAGTGCACCTGCCATTCCCATTGAAGTGTTGGAGGATATGGACCCGTTAGCCCTACCAACCACCAGCACCCTTCCCCTGCATTGACACTACTGATGCCTGAAACTATGCACAGAGAATAGAGACCTGCCCTGGCCCTGAGCAGCCAGGAACCTGTAAACACACACAAAGAGCTCACATAGTCCTGTGGCCACCAGCGCCCCACTACTGTGCTAAAACTGCCACCAGCACAAACATGCACAAAGAGGCCAGTGGAGACCCTGCTTCCCCATGACATGCTGCCAACGCTGCTGCTGCAAATGCCCACATGAAGGCCAGCATCCTGACACCTGCTAGCACCCCAATGCAGCTGAAAAGTGGGCACCTTATCGTGCTGCTACTGATGCCACTGCTGCCATGAGTGAACAAAGATAAATCATGCTGCTACTGCCCTACGAAGTGCTTTGGTTGGCACCACCCATTGGACTGTTGTGACTAGTGGTCTGGGAGCACATTGGCCACTCCAGTGCAACAAGTTCCTAACCTTGAGTAGCCAGAGAACAAAGCCAAGGCCTGATACTAGTCCCCCAGTGTTAGGGCACACAGTCTAGGAGTCCTGAGCTAAGCTTTAGCCCCCTAAAATCTTCCAGAAATGAAGGTAGTTGACTAAACAAAATGTATATAGTCAAACCCCTGAGGTCATGAAATAGCATAAAAAGAAAGAAACATCCAAAAACAGCAACTTCAAACATTGAATAAAAATCAGCCCACAAAGATGAGAAAGAGCAGTTGCAAGAACTGTGACATCTCAAAAAGCTGGAGTATCTTCCTCCAAACGACCACACTAGTTCCCCAGCAATGGTTCTTAAAGAGATGGAAATGACCGAGATGACAGAAATAGCATTCAAAATATTGATAAGAACAAAGATCATCAAGATTCAGGAGAACATTGAAACCCAACTCAAGAAAGCTAAGAACCACAATAAAATAACACAGGAGCAGACAGACAAAATAGTATTTAAAAGAACATAACTGACTGATACAGCCAAAAAACACACTATAAGAATTTTATAATGCAATTGCAAGAATTAACAGGAGAATAGACCAAGCCAAGGAAAGAATCTTAGGGCTTAAAGACTGGCTTTCTGAAATGACAGTCAGACAATAACAAAAGAACAAGAATGAAAAGGAATGGACAAAACCTCTGAGAAATATGGGATTATGTAAACAGACCAAATCTATAACTCATTGGCATCCCTGAAAGAGATAGGGAGAATGGAAGCAACTTGGAAAATATATTTCAGATTATCATCCATGAGAAATTCTGCAACCTAGTTAGAGAGGCCAACATTAAAATTAAGCTATTGCAGAGACCTGTAACAAGATATTTCACAAGAAGATAATTTCTAAGACATAATTATCATATTCTCCAAGATCAGAATGAAAGAAAAAAAATGTTAAAGGCAGCTAGAGAGAAAGGCCAGGTCAGCTACAAAGGGAAGCCCATCAGACTAACAGCAGACCTCTTAGCAGAACACCTACAAACCAAAAGAGATTGGGGGCCTATATTCATTGGGATATGAATATAGGGAGCTTCATTATTAGGTGCATATATATTTAGGATTGTGATATTTTCCTTTTGGACTAATCCTTTTATCATTATATAATATCCCTCTTTGTCTCTTTTTAACTCTTTTTGCTTTAAAGTCTGTTTTGTCTGATATAAGAATAGCAACTCCTGCTCACTTTTGGTTTCCATTTGTATGAAGTGTCTTTTTCCACTCCTTTACCTTAAGTTTATGTGAGTCCTTATGTGTTGAGTCTCTTGAAGACAGCAGATACTTGGTTGGTAGATTTTTTATCCATTTTGCCATTCTGTATCTTTTAAGTGGAGCATTTAAGCCATTTACATTCAACGTTACTATTGAGTTGTGAGGTATTGCTCTATTCATCATGCTAATTGTTGCCTAAATACTTCTTTTTTCATTCTGTTATTGTTATATAGGCCCTGTGAATGTTATGGTTTAAGGAGGTTCTATTTTGTCGTATTCTGGGGTTTTGTTTCAAGATTTAGAACTGCCTTCTCTCAACATTTGTTCGTCTAAAAAACACTTTATCTCTTCTTCATTTATGTAGCTTACTTTTTCTGGATACAACATTTTTGGCTGACAGTTATTTAGTTTCAGAAGGCTAAAGACAAAACCTCAATTCCTTCTGGCTTGTAAGATTTCTGCTGAGAAATCTGCTATTAATTTGGTAGGTTTTCCATTATAGATTACCTGATGTTTTTGTCTCATAGCTCTTACAATGCTTTTCTTCGTCTTGATTTTGTATAACCTTATGTCTATGTGCCTAGGTGATGATCTTTTAACAATGTGTTTCCCTTTCCCAGGTGTTCTTTGACATTTTTGTATTTGAATGTCTAGATCTCTAGCAAGGCCAGGGACATCTTTCTCTGTTATTACCTTAAATATATTTTCCCAAAATTTAGATTTTTCTTCTTTTTCAGGAGCAGCAATTATTATTAGGTTTGGCCATTAAACATAATCCAAAATTTATTGGAGGCTTTCTTCATTTTTTTTTTTTTGCCTTTGTCCAATGGGGTTAATTTGAAAGTCTTGGCTTTTAGCACTGAAGTTCTTTCTTCTATTTGTTCTAGTTTATTGTTTAAATTTTCCACTGCATTTTTTATTTATCTATCTGCCTCTCAATACCAGAAGTTGTAAATTGTGGTTTTCTTTATGATATTTATTTCTGTGGAGAAGTTTTTTTTTAAATCTATACCCTGTTGTTTTTTTTTTTTTATTTCTTTTATTTGGTTTTCACCTTTCTCTGGTGCCTCTTTGAGTAGCTTAATACTCAACCTTCTGAATTTGTTATCTGGTAATTCAGAGATTTCTTCTTGGTTTAGATCCATTGCTGGGGAGCTAGTGTGATCTTTTGGCGGTACTATAAAAACCTGATTTGTCATATTACCAGAATTACTCTTTTGATTCCTTCTCATTTGGGTAGATTATTTTAGTGGATAGATCTGGAACTCAAGGCCTCCTGTTCAGATTCTTTTGTCCCAAGGGGTGATCCCTGTTGTGGTTCTCTCCCTGTTCTTTTAGGTATGGGGCTTCCTGAGAGCTGGACTGCAGTGGTTCTTATTGCTCTTCTGGGTCTAGCCACCCAGCAGGGCTACTAGGCTTCAGGCTGGTATTGGGGAATGTCTGCAAAGAGTCCTGTGATGTGATCCATCTTTAGGTCTTCCAGCCATGGATATCAGCACCTGCTCTGGTAGAAGTGGCAGGGTAGTGAGGTAGACTGTGTGAGAGTCCTTGGTTGTAGATATATTCAATGTGCTGGCTTTCTTGAATGCTGGTTATGCTAGCAGTAAAACTGTCACATGAACAGGCCCAGGACCTCTGTTTAGCCAGGATGTTGCAGGTGGTGAACTATCTGTTGTTTTCTCCTTCCTGGGAGCAAGGTTATTCTGTCATGAGTTGGCTGGCCTCTAGCCAGGAGTTCATACTTTCAAGAGAGCACCAGCTGCAGTAGTAGAAGGAAAATATCAACTTGCCCTAAGTTGTCCAGGGTAAGTATTCTGGTTCCTTAAGTAATGGGCAGGGCCATGAAGCTCCTAACAGCTTATGACTTTTGTTTTGGCTATCAGGGCAGGTAGAGAAATAACATCAGGTGGGGCAGGGATAGGCGGGTCTGGGCTCAGTCTCACCTTTGGTGGGGCTTTCTTCAGCCACTATGGGGGTTTGTGGGGTGGTTCTCACACCTATGGGGTTATGTTCCAGAGGGGCTTATGGCTGTCTCTTCTGTGTTATGTAGCTTTATAAGACAGTGGGAGATAGCTGTACAAAAGGCCTCACACAGCTCCCATGCACTTAATGAGGCCAGTCTCACTCCCACAGTGTCCCTGCTCAGTCCTTTCTCCAGATCATAGGCTTCCCGGCTTATAAGGCAAGCATGGCCTTCAGGCCTCATCTCTCCCCATCTACCCACACTGTTAGCAGCAGCTCTTGTGCTTGTATCTGCAGCAGTTACCGTTTGCCCTAGATTCTGCTAAAGAAAATTTGTGCCCAGTTGAAATTATTACAAATTTCAGTTGGAAGCTTCTTCTACCCTGAGACCCCTCCCTAATTATGCTAGCTGCCTTCCCTGAGGCCTCCTGTTAGATATAGTCAGGGATGGCTTCCCTGGGCTCAAGCTGGAGACTGAGAGTGCCTACAAGGCTCTTTCCACCGCTGCTTCTACTTTTATATTTTGTGCAGCTCCCTAAATTAATTTTGGCTCTAGGTAAGGTTAAATCCTTCTCCTGTGATCCAGATTTTCAGATTCCTCAGTGGGAATGTGTGTTCGGAGGCAGGTTTTCATGCTTTCACACTTTGGGAACTCAGTTCTTTCACCTGTCCTGCAGAATTTGCAGCAGTGTACTACTTCTTTCAAAGGATCTGTGAATTCTTTCAGTTTTCCTGTATATTCCTGCAGTGGTTCTTGGAGCAAAAGTTTACAGTGTGAGTCTCCACATGCTGTTCTGTCTGTCTAAGTGGGAACTGCATGGTAGCTTTGTTTCCTATCCTCTATCTCCCTCCTCAAAAAACTTTTAAAATTCCTATGGAATCAAAAAAGAGAACAATTAGCTAAGGCTAGCCTAAGCAAAAGGAACAAAGCTGGAGGTATCATGCTACCTGACTTCAAACTACACTGCAGAGCTACAGTAACCAAAACAGCATGGTACTGGTATAGAAACAGGTACATAAAGCAATGGAACATAATTGAGAGCCCAGAAATAAGGCTGCACACCTACAGCTATTTGATCCTTGGCAAAGCAGACCAAAACAAGCAGGGAAGAAAGGACTCCCTATTCAATAAATGGTTCTGGGGTAACTGGCTAGCCATATGCAGAAGATTAAAACTGGACCCCTTCCTTACACCACATACAAAAATAAACTGAGGATGGATTAAATACTTAAACGTGAAACTCAAAACTATAAAAACCCTGGAAGACAAGCTAGGCAGTAGCATTCTAGACATAGGAATTCGCAAATATTTCATGACAAAAACATGAAGAACAACTGCAGGAAAAGCAAAAATTGACAAATGGGATATAATTAAAGACCTTCTGCACAGCAAAAGAAACTATCTGCAGAGTAAACAGACTACCTACAGAATGTGAAAAATATTTTCAAACTCATTAACTGACATAGGTCTAATAGCTAGCATCTATAAGAAATTTAAATAAATTTACAAGAACAAAACAACCCCATGGAAAAGTGGGCAAAAGACATGAATGAACACCTTTCAAAGTAAGATATGCATGCAGTCAAGAAGCATTTAAAAAAAAAAAAAGCTTAATATCACTGATCACTAGAGAAATGCAAACGAAAACCAAAGTGAGATATCATCTCACACCAGTCAGAATGGCTATTAATAAAAAGTCACAAAATAACAGATGATGACAAGGATATGGAGAAAAAGGAACACTTATACACTGTTAGTGGGAGTGTAATTTAGTTCAACCATTGTTGAAAGCCATTGGAGATTCCTCAAAGAGCTAACAGAATTACCATTCGACACAGCAATCCCATTACTGGTATATATGCAAAAAAATAAATAAATCATTCTGTCAGAAAAACACATGCATGTGTACGTTCATTGCAACACTATTCACAATAGCAAAGACACAGCATCATCCTAAATGGCCATCAATGATATACTGGATAAAGAAAAGGTGGTACATATACTTCATGGAATAGTATGCAGTCATAAACAAGAATGAGATTATGTCCTTTGCAGGAACATGGTTGGAGCTAGAGGCCATTATCTTTAGCAAACTAATGCAGAAACAGAAAACCAAATACCACATGTTCTCACTTATACATGGGAGCTAAATGATGAGAACACGTGGATGCAAAGAAGGGAACAACAGACACTGGGGCCTACTTGAGGGTAGAGGATGGAAAGGGGGAGAGTATCAGAAAGAACAACTATTGGGTACTAATCTTAGTACCTGGGTGACAAAATACAGGTACCGTATACCAAACTCCTGTGATATGAATTTACCTATATAACAAACCTACACATATACTCTTGAACCTAATATAAAGGTTTTTTTAAAAAAACAATTGACAAGTGGGATTTAATTAAACCAAGGAGCTTCACAGGAAAAGAAACTATCAGCAGAGTAAACGGACAACCTGTAGAATGAGAACAAATAATCACATACTATGCATCTGACAAACGTTTACTATCCAACGTGGGTAAATAACATGATCAGACACAACTCAAAATAAGACATACAAGTGGCCAACAAACATGATAAAATGTTCATCATCACTTATCATCAGGGAAATGCAAATCAAAACTGCAATGAGATACCATCTAATACCAGCCAGAATGGCTATCATTAAAAAGTCAAAGAACAACAGATGCTGGTAGGCTGTGGAGAAAAGGAAATGCATATATACTGTTGGTGGGAGTGTAAATTAGTTTAGCTACTGTATAATGCAGTTTGGAGATTTCTCAGAGAATGTAAAACAGAACTACCATTCAACCCAGCAATCTTACTGCTGGGACATGTCCAAAAGAAAATCAATCATACTACCAAAAAGCATATGTACTCGAATGTTTATCACAGCACTATTCACAACAGCAAAGAGATGGAATCAATCTAGATGCTCATCAATGGTGGAATGGATAAAGAAAATGCAGTATACATATGCCATGCAATACTATACAACCATAAAAAAAGAATAAAATCATGTCCTTTGCAGCAACATGGAGGCAGCTGGGGGCCATTATCCTAAGTGAATTAATGCAGGAAAGGAAAAATGAATACCACATGTTCTCACTTACAAGTGGGAGCTAAACATTGGTTACTCATGAACATAAAAATGGCAACCTTAGATACTGAGGACTACTAGATGAGGAGGGAGAGGGGCAATCGTTTAAAACTGACTACTCGGCACTATGCCCACTACCTGGGTGATGGGATCAGTCATACCCTGAACCTGAGCATCATGTGAAATAGCCATGTAATAAACCTGCACATGTTCCAACTGAATGTAAAATAAAAGATGAAAGTATAAAAAACTAATAATATGCCATTTACATATAATATTAAAATTATGTCATGATATTTACATGCTTCCTGCCCTTAGTGCCATCATTATTTTATCTTTTACTTGTGATATAAAACCTCAAATATGTTGCTGTTATTACATGCTTTCAATATTCACTTGCCCTTTAAAAATTTAAAGGAAAATAATGTTTTATATTTTACTACCTATTTAGAATTTTCAGTGCTCTTCATTTATTACCTTATATCTGAATTTCCATCTTGTTTTATCATTTTCATAGATTTTCCTTAGCATTTTCATAGATTAGATATGCTGGCAACACAATTACCCTTTATGTTTACAAGATTTTTTACTGGACATAGATTTGTAGATTGACAGGTTTTTTGAAATCACTGTATCACCAGCATCTAGCACGATTCCTGGCACACATAGTGAAGTCTTTCCTCACACACAAGATAAGTCCTAAAATTAGCAGGTAAAATGAAGATCTTCTGGTCAAATGACTTTTATAATGCCTTAGGAAGGTGAGACATTGAAGAATGACAGTCTTTTCTCAGAAAGTTCAGCACTGCCAGCTTTTCCTACAGTGTAGGAGCAGATGACTGGGTTTTTCCTTTTGTTTGATCCTCAGATTAAGTAATTGGCTTGCACTTTCAATTGACCACACTACATGAAAAACATGTATCTAAACAAAAGAATGACATTCAGCAAAGTGAGGTAAGGTGATCACCCTATGAGACAAAGAAACAAAT
>CAUYLG010068573.1:0-25152 GCA_963573385.1 Cacajao melanocephalus | reverse complement strand
GGCGCAGCGTCTCGATCTTGGTCAGACTCTGGCCGGCGGGCGCCACCGACGGCGGCAGGAAGCGGCGCAGCTCGTGCAGGGCGCGGGCCAGTGTGCGCATGCGCAGTTTCTCCCGCTCGCTGGCGCTCTGCCGCTGTCCGCTACCCAGGCGGTTGCTGCGCGCGCTGCGTCTCCCCACTGTCCCGGCGCGGGGGTCCGGGCGGGCGCCGGGTCGCGCGGGGCTCGGCATGGGGCTGCCCCACGAGTCTGGGGACGAGGGAGCGGAGCAGTCCCTTTCGGAGGGCGGCGGCGGCGGCCGAGCCGGGCCCCAGGCCGCGGAGAGCATCCAGGACTCGGAGAGCGGCGGGCACAGAGGCTGGGCCATAGCGGCGGCGGCGGCGGCGCGTCTGCCGGCCGGGGGCTGGCGACCGCTTTATGCCGCGCCAGAGGTGTGAAGTGGCCCCTTCCAGGCCGCATCAGCACATCAAAGCGGACTTGGGGCCGGGAGGGGGCGGAGCCCGACTCTTTGAATCCACGGGGGGGGGCCAAGGTGCCAGCCCCTTGGTGCGCCCGTTTCACCCACCTGGGCCCTCGCTTGGGCGCCCGAATCAGCCTCTCGGGCTTCCCGCCATAACCCAGTGCTGGGTGAAGCCCGGGGCGGTGGGGCAGCCCTGCAGGTTAAAGGAAGCTGGGTCAGAAAAACGAAGTCAGCTTCCTACGTTTGGGGCCCGTCTTCGCCTGTTGGGGACCTTATGCAAATTCTTAGTTCTTTTATACAAATTGGAAGCACCTTAGCTTCCAATTGTACAATGGGAGCCTCGGGGCATGCGCCAGCTGGACAGTGGAATAGAGTAAGGACCAGGAGCAGGGGCCTCATTCCCTCTAAAGGCGGGGAAAACAATAAACCACTTCTTCTTTGAGGCAGGCTGGCCCTGGGTAGACCCTTCCTGGTGAGGACATTGGGACAGGTGTGTGGACCCTGCAGGGAATCAGTCCCCGGAAAACCCAGCAAGCTGCAGGATCTGGTCAGGCTGCTGGACCTTCTGGGCAGAGGGAGGGGCGAGCCTGCTCCTCCAACCCCAGGACACCTTAGCCTGGCAGGGTCTGGGGCTCAGCCTCTTGCCACAGCAGTCACCACTAGACTTTACCAGATGTTCTGCCATTTTGAGACAGGTATAACAGGTTTTCCCAGTGAAATGATGCAGCAAAGGCGTTTGACCAAATCCAACACCCTTTGTAATAAAAATTCTCAGCAAACTACTAGAGAGGAATTTCATCAACCTGATGAAAGGCACCTACAAAGAACCTACAGGTAGCCTCATACTGAGTAGTGAAAGACTGAAAGCTTCCCCCCGCCCTGCCCTCGCCCCGTATCAGGAAAAAGGCTAGGATGTGCAATTAGAAAACAGAAATAAAGGACATACAGGTCAGAAAGGAAGAAATAAAACTCTTCCGCAGGTTATGGCAGCTCTGGGCCCTGCTGCGCGTGAGCCTGACCAGCTTAAAGCCGAATCCTGGCTCCAGGAAACCCAGGAGGCGACCAAAAGGTCGGAGAAGAGGTAGAAAATGTGGCAGAGGCCATAAAGGAGAAAGGCAGAGAGGAAACGCTCTGCTGGGCTTTGAGATAGCCCAGACTCCATTTTACATCGGAATCCCAAAGTACAGATTTAATGAAGGACGGAGCTTCAGAGCCTTTAAGTCTCAATAGACTGCAATATCTTACTGATTCGGGTCATGTTGATCCTACTTAACCTGTTGACTTAACCCAGCTTGTCAATGGAAAAGGTGTGGCCATTCAGACACTTAAAGAGGATTATGGCGTTCAGCTGGTCAAGAAGGTTGCCGACACCTTTCAGGTGAAAGTTAATATTGAGCGGGGCATGGTAGCTCACGTCTGTAATCCCAGAATTTTGGGAGGCCAAGACAGGCAGATCATGAGGTCAGAAGATCAAGACCATTCTGGCCAACATGGTGAAACCCCGTCTCTACTAAAAATACAAAAATTAGCTGGGCGTGGTGTAGTCCCAGCTACTTGGGAGGCTAAGGCAAGAGAATTGCTTGAACCCAGGAGGCAGAGGTTGCAGTGAGCCGAGATCTCACCACTGCACTCCAGCCTGGTGACAGAGTGAGACCTCGTCTCAAAAAAAAAAGTTAATATTGAAGTACAGTTGGCTTCAGAACTAGCTATTGCTACAATTGGAAAAAAAAATGGTGGTGTTGTCACTACAGCCTTCTATGATCCAAGAAATCTAGAAATTCTATCCAAACTTGTTCCATTCTTTTTGGGGACAACCCATTCCAAAAAGAATGCTTCCATCTGAAGCACTGATGCTGTATTCCACAAATGCAAAGAACTGTGGGAACCTGGCAGATCCTGCCAAATTTCCTGAAGCATAACTCGAACTTGCCAGGAAGGACAGTTCTAATTTGCCAGATATCACTAAAGAAGAACCCTTCATATGTTCTGTACTCAGAAGGATCCAAGGCAGATTTTCTTTGGGTTTGCTCCAGGATGGGTGCTGAATATGGTAGATAAGAAAATCCTAAAATTTACAGATGAAAATCTCAAGTAGTAGAGCTCATGAATTCCCATCCAAGAAAGAGTTGTTGAAGAATACTAGAAAAGGGCCAGGTGCAGTGGCTGACACCTGTAATCCCAGCACTTTGGGAGGCAGAGGCGGGTGGATCACCTGAGGTCAGGAGTTTGAGACCAGCCTGGCCAACATGGTGAAACCTCATCTCTACTAAAAATTACAAAAATTAGCTGGGCATGGTGGCAGGCGCCTGCAATCCCAGCTACTCCAGAGGCTGAGGCAAGAGAATCACTTGAACCCAGGAGGCGGAAGTGACAGTGAGCAGAGATTGCACCACTGCACTCCAGCCTGGGGGAAATTTCACTGGGCCCCTCAGGGGTTTGAATTTGCACCCCAGTCTTAATAGGTACTTCATGCATGGCTATCTGCTCTCCAGCTAGACTGTGAAGTACCTGGTGTCTGGCGTCATATCTTTACCTGTTTTCAAGCAGAATGGTTTCTTTCAGTGCCAGATGTCTGATTTTATTTATTTAGTTGTTTTGAGACAGGGTCTGGCTCTGTCACCCAGGCTGGAATGCTGTGGCACGATCTTGGCTCGCTGCAATCTCTGCCTCCTGGGCTCAAGTGATCCTGCCACCACTTCAACTGTGTTGTACACCAGGGGTGTCCAGTCTTTTGGCTCTCCTGGGCCACACTGAAAGAAAAATACTTTTCTTGGGTCATGTACAAAATACATTAATGAGGCCACGCACAGTGGCTCACGCCTGTAATCCCAGCACTTTGGGAAGTCTAGGCAGGTGGATCACTTGAGGTCAGGAGTTTGAAACCAGCCTGGCCAACATGATGAAACTCTGTCTCTACTAAACATACAAAAAATTAGCCAGGCATGGTGGTACACGCTGGTAGTCCCAGCTACTCAGGAGGCTGAGGCAGGAGAATTGCTTGAACCAGGGAGGTGGAGGTTGCAGTAGGCTGAGATCGCACCATTGCACTCCAGCCTGGGTGACAAAGCAAGACTCTGTCTAAAAAAAAAATTAATGATAGCTGATGCGCTAACAAAATTGCAAACAAATCTCATAATGTTTTAAGAAAGTTTACAGGTTTGTGTTGGGCCGAATTCAAAGCCGCCCTGGGCCTCGGGTTGGACGAGCTTGGTGTACACCAAACCACTCATCATCTCCTCCCCGCTCCACCTCCTTCCTCCTGACCTCTCCACTCACCCCTCACCCATCCTCTCTGCTTAACTTTCCTAGTTCTCAGCAATACCAGCTTTCTTCAAGGTATGAAATTGCAGGGATGCCCACATTGCCTTCTTCCATGCCACCAGGTGACGTCCCTTCTTTCAGTATTTTCTTCAGCTCCACCTCTCCCTTGCTTTTCTCAAGACCGAGGATGAGCTGGTTGTAGAATGATGGCCCCTTGGCATGGTGCCCTTTTCTCTGTGAGACTGAGGGTTGGCTGGTTGTAGCAGTGATGGCCCTGTAGCATGGTGCCTTTTCCCTGTGAGACTAAGGGTGAGCTGGTGGTAGAATGATGGCCAAGTGGCATGAACTGGTTGTAGCAGTGATGACCCTGTGGCATGGTGCCTTTTCCCTGTTGAGACTAAGGGTGAGCTGGTGGTAGAATGATGGCCAAGTGGCATGAGCTGGTTGTAGCAGTGATGGCCCCATGGCATGGTGCCTTTTCCCTGGGTGTCTCTCCTGCCCCACCTTCCTGGGGTCTCTTCTGTCTCCTGCTGCCCTTGGCCTCCTCTGCAGTCTGTCCCAGCAGCCCTGGAATGCCTATGCCCAGGGTCACATCCAGGAGAAGCTGTGCCAGCCGACCCCTTAGGGTGAGGAGAAGGGGAGAAGTTCCCTTCCTATGCATATGCCCAGGACCCATCTATGCCCAAGGGCAGCCTGGCCCCTCCACCTGCAGCTGTCAGCAGGCCCCACTCCTTCTGGGCTGCAGCAGATGGATGCCTTCCTGGACTCCAGAGCCAACTCAGGAACCCGGCATGGAGGCCCAGTGACTGAGCCTCTTTGATGCCACTAGGCCCAAGGGTTGGGAATTGGGGAAGTGTTCTGTGTGCTGAGGTGGGAGAGGGTGCAGAAAAAAGGCCAGAAAGCAACTGGGTGAGGTGGCTCATGCCTGTAATCCCAACACTTTGGGAGGCCAAGGCAGGTGGATCACCTGAGGTCAGGAGTTCGAGACCAGCCTAGCCAACATGGTGAAACCCCATCTCTACTAAAAATACAAAAAATTAGCCAGGCATAGTGGTGGGCGCCTGTAATCCCAGCTACTCAGGAGGCTAAGGCAGGAGAATCGCTTGAACTCAGGAGGTGGAGGTTGCAGTGAGCCAAGATCATGGCATTGCACTCCAGCCTGGGCGACAAGAACGAGACTCCCTCTAAGAAAGAAAAGAAAAGAAAAGAAAAAAGGAAGGAAAGGAAAGAAAGAGAAAATGTCAGAAAGCAGGAAGGCTGTATCTCAGGAGGATCCCAGTGCTAGGTGGTCCAGGGACTGCTGAGCATCTCAGTGCCAGGGAAGGCCTGCTTCTTGCATGATGGTTACTTCACTTTGTAGCTAATACTTGAGTAAACTTAGAATGACCACAAATTCTTGTTTTCTCGTCGTATCTTTATTTGCAAGTAGAGCATTTGCTTTACACATAGTTACAAAGTCAACATGTGCAGAGGGTAGAGCAAATCTCTGTACCATCCTGCTCTGGGCTTCCAATTGCCTGTGCCAGAAGAAAGCCCCATTACTGGGTTGTCAACAATGCTTTGAGACAAATTTGGTTTTGCGGGGGGTGGTTTTCCTTTCCTTTTTAAGACAGGCTCTTGCTGTGTCACCCAGGCTGGAGTGCAGTCATGTGATCTTGGCTCACTGCAGCCTCGACCCCCTGGGATCAGCCGATCCTCCCACTTCATCCTCCTCAGTAGCTGGGACCACAGGTGGTGTGCATCACCACACGTGGCTAACTAAAAAATATATTTTTGTAGAGTCTGGGTGTCACTTTCTGCCCAGGCTGGTTTCAAACTCCTGGCTTCAAGTGATCCTCCCACCTCAGCCTCTCAAAGTGCTGGGATTATAGGTATGAGCCACCGTGCCCAGCCTATATTTTATTAGGTACAAAATCAACTCGACATATTTGGACAAGAAACCATATGTGTGAGAGGCACAATTTACATTGAAACCACAGCCCCTAGAAGTTCTCAGATCTGAGACCTAATAGCTAATGTTGAGCATGTGGGAGCCACAGAGAGATTTGGAGCAGGAGAGGGACAGCAGGAGTGGCTGCGACAGGAAGATCCCTGGTGCGACCACTGAGGAAGGGTTAGAAAGACACAGGGGCTAGTGTGGAGACAACCCACAAAGATGACAAGAGAGAGGTGGGCAGATTGGAGGGTTTTACCCCCAGCCTCATCCCTGGGGACTTCAGCCCCCAGACAAATTGGAAGGAGCATGTGGAGTCCCACCCTCTCCTGTTGCTGCTGGTGGGAAATCACCCTGGGGCCCAGCTGGTGCAAGGGCAATGATCAGTGGGCTTGATGGAGTCAAGCTGGGGGATGGGAGGCACCCCAACCTCAAGCCCAGGCCCCGCTGCCTCCCACCAGCCGGCCTCTCTTCTTTTTCCCTGTCTCCCTTTTGATCTCTTGACTGTGGCCAGCCTCTCCAGTGGGTTCGTGTGGGGGCTGCCTGAGTTAATGAGTTCTCCGGGCGGCAGGGCCCACACGCTCTCCTGCTGGGGTGAGGCCTTCACACCTCTGGGGCCTGTGTTTTGACAAGTGCCGGAGCTGGTGGCCTCCGCTCCCCTGGCCCGAGCCTACCCTCTGCCTACGTGTAAGGCTGGGAAATGAGGCCTTGGGGCAGCCCCACAGGAGCAGAGGTGAGAGAGCAAGCCGGGGCCAGGCTGGGGGGCAGGCTGGACAGGGTAGCACCCTCTCAGGCTCAGGCCCGGGCATCAGCCTCCCCACTCCACCTAGCCCACTTCCCCACACCAAACCTGAGTCCTGGGCACTGCCCAGTCCCTCCTCATTTCCCGGCCAGCCCCTCTGACACAGGAGTGCTAATCAGAGGTGCTGTGTAAATAGTCCTCTTGTAGCCCAAATCCCGACCCTGCTGGAGCCAGAGGCCCCAGGAGAAGGAAGCGGCTCTCGCACTGCCAGCCTGCTCAGCATCTCCTGGGAAGCTCCTAATTTGGGTGTCCCCCACAGCCCGGGAGCTTCCTGCATACCTCTGCAGCAACTCTCTCGGGTGGGAGGTGGGGGTGGAGATTGTTAGCAGTAAAGCCTCCACCTTCAGACAGCCCAGGACACCCCTCTGGAGTCTGGCCAGTGTGGGCTCGAGGCCCTGCCTTGCCATGCACTACCGGTGCCACTTAGACACCTCGCTCTCCATCTGTGGCCTCAGTGTCTGCTGCTGTGCCACAAGGTAATTCAAGCCTTCTGGGCTGAGCGTGTGCGGATCGATCAGGCTGCATGGAGCATGTGTGCACACTACTGTCCCCCGGGGTCTGGCCCTGGGCTGGAGCTTGGCAGGGTCGCTGCCCACACTCACAGTACGCTGTGATGTGGGTATCGTGGCCCCCACTTTGTAGATGAGGAAACGGAGGCTCAGAGAGATTGTCCCATATAACAGGGTGAGCAGGAGCTGAACTGGCATCCATCTGATCTGTCAAAGGCTGAAGCCTCTGTTCTGTTCCCCCCGCTCCCTCTGCCTCACCTCCCCTGTCTCTTTTGGAGGACAAGTGGCTCCTTCCATCCTGGAGGGAGGTCCTAAGAGTAAAGGGGTTGGGGACCCCTCCAGTCCCATTAAGCCTTCCTTCACATCACAGAGACTAAGAAGAAAAAGAAGCCAGGTGTGGTGGCTCATGCCTGTCATCCCAGCACTTTGGAAGGCTGAGGCGGGTGGATCACCCGAGGCCAGGAGTTTGAGACCATCCTGGCCAACGTGGAGAAACTCCATCTCTACAAAAAATATATAAAATTAGCTGAGCGCGGTGGAGGGTGCCTGTAGTCCCAGCTACTCTGGAGGCTGAGGCAGGAAAAACGCTTGAACCTGGGAGGCAGAGGCTGCAGTGAATTGAGATCGTGCCACTGCACTCCAGCCTGGGCAACAAGAGTGAAACTCCATCTCAAAAAAAAAAGAAGAAAAGAGCTTTGCAGGCCCCACCTGGAAGTGATGGGCCGACCCCTGGAGGATGCCACCTGAGGATGAAAAATAAAATCTCCCCAAATTATACAGCAGTGCCCTGTGGTGACCCCACTCCGATCCAGAGGTGAGAAAGGCCCTGGGGAGCACCCAGCCCCTGTGGGTCTCAGATAGTTGAGGCCTGGAGGCCATGCTTGGGCTGGAGCCCAGAGAAGTCAGAGGGCCCAGCCAGGCAGGCTCACCTTCCCCCACCTGTGCCTCCTTTCCTATCAGCCTCCCGCTGAGGCGCCTCAGCTCCTAGGGCAGCCTCTTCCAAGCATGGTCACCCCCTCCCCTCACACCTTCAGCTCTTGGAGCCACCGAGCTGGCAAGCCATATGGAATAGATTATTCTAGACCCACAATAATCTGATTATCTTGGCTACAGATCAGCTGGGTGCTCAGCCAGTGGAAGTTGCAGGCAGCCCAGGGGTGACGAGGAGAGAGGGGGTAGGAGAAAGGAAAGAGACTTAGCAGATTCCAGGAAAGGTTCAAGAGGAAGTACCACATCTCGGTGGGTCTGGAGCTGGCTGACAATGAGGGTGAGCAGATAGCACCTCTCTCCTTAGGGATGTATCAGTGATGCTCCTTCACTGCCTCCAGGGACCTGCCGGGGCAAGGTGGGGGGCGGTGTCTGAGCCTTTGAGTGAAACGGAGGTATAAAGGGAGAAGGGAAACTTGTCACACAATGCCACCTGCAAAATGGAGCAGAGGCTCCCAGCTGCCTGCTGAAATGTTCTGGGGGACTCTGCCTGCCTTGGTGGGAAGCCCCTGCTGGGACAGAGGGTTGATCCCTGGCTTTGCAGCGTCCACACACTCCCAGCCACAGCCAGCAGAGGGCACTGCCCAGCCATCTGGGATCTTCAGATCTGAGCTGGGCAGACCTTCCTCCAGCCCTTAAGAACGTTTTTCTGGGGCTAGGGCCAGAATCCAGGCTCGGCTCTACTTGGGGGTACACTGGGAACTGTGTAGATGTGTCAGGGATGCTAGGCTGGCTTAAGAAATAGATGTAGGCCAGTTCAGTGCCTGTGTGAAGGGCCCTGAGGCCCCAGACAGGCCGCTTGCTGTCTCTGGACCCGTTTGCCTGTCTGTCCACCAGGAAAAGCACGAATCTGGGTACAGAGACGCAGAGCAAGATGGGAGCCAGCGGAATGAGGAAAAGGGTGACAGGTTCAGGAAGGCAGGAGACAAGCAGGGCTCAACCCCTCTCCCCAACACACACACACACACACACAGGTGCAGCTGAGGTAGAAAGAGGCCAGACCACAAGCTGACCGAAACTCAAAACTCTTGCCAACTCCCGGGTGAGGGTTTGCAGATCTAGCTCAGCTGCCAAGTTGGGAGAATCCAGCCTGTGCAGGCCCTCCAGAAAAGCCCAGGGTGGAGCTATATCCAGGCAGAGGTGAAGTCTTCGGCCCTTTCTAAGTGCCCCCTCTCCCCTCCCAACAGTGGTGAGGTGCTGGGAGGGTGGCCAGCCCCAGGCCGGAGGATGAGGAGTGTGGGGCCAGCCCAGGTCACCTGCCTGGGACCCCATACAAGCTGCCTGGTTCAGGCCCTCAGCAAGTTCGGGTCCTCCATCTGAAGTCAGGGGAATACCCTCGAGGTATCTGACTTTTAGACCCAGTAAAAAGCAGAGTGGGGCTGCTGGGACCTAGCCAGAATGCCTAGGCAGGACCTGGGGGAGGGTGGCACTACTGGGCAGGGGTCCCTTGCCAGAGGCTGAGGACGAGGCATCCAGTGAGTAGAGGGTCCTTTGCCAGAGGCCAGGGATGGGGCAACCCTGGATAGGCTGGAGAATACTGAAGGGAATGGGGAGATAGCTTAAATTGGCCAAATGTGAAATAAAAAGAGGGGTCTTACAAGATCTGTACTGACCACATGCCAGAGACCGAGGATAAGAGGAACTCTATCCTTGGCTCCCAAGGCCCTTTACCAAGAGAAATCCACGATCCCGCCCTTGACCTGAGCCAAGGAAGTTTCTTCCCCCTTGTAGATGATGCTCCACCCCAGGCCCTGGGAGCACCCAGGACGGCCAGATGCCTTGGCCCAGGCGCCCCAGATGTGTGGACAGTGCTGCTGGCTGCCATTAACCAGGCCAGCCTCACCCCCCCACCTCTGGGACTCGACTGCACTGGGCCAAAGCTTCAGAACAGCCTCAGCATGCCCTTTGCCCAGCCATTCCCCTGACAGGAATTCATCCTGACCAGAAAAGATGACAAGTGCAAGTTTAGACTGACTAATGACAAAGCCAAGGTGCAGAAATATTCATTCAGTATGGCACCATTGATAAAAGTCCAGTCAAAAGAAAATGAAACCTGAAAAACAGCCCCTGCACAGAAAGCCATCGTATGATACCATGTATTCTGTAAGCGCCTACCGTATATGTGTGTAGACATACATAGACAGAGGCCTTGGGTACTCACCAAATCTAGAACATACCAGGACATGTTTGGAGTGTGGGTGGGGGCAGGTCTGAGTTCTGGGGGTTGGTCAAACTTGAATTTTGTCTTCAGTGTTTAAATTTTTTACAAAAAGACTGCGCTCATGTATTGCATGTACAATTTAAAAATAAGTTTTGCTCTACAGCCATACCACCCTGAATGTGCCCAACCTTGTGTGAGCTCAGAAGCTAAGTACTAGGATGGGAGACAGCCTGAGAATACTAGGTGCTATAGGTTTCTTTCTTCTTCTTTTTTTTTTTTTAAATTATTTAAAATTAAAAAGGCCAGGTGCCGTGGCTCACTCCTGTAATTCCAGCACTTTCAAAGGCCGAGGAGGGTGGATCACTTGAGGTCAGGAATTTGAACCAGCCTGGCCAACATGGTGAAACCCCATCTCTACTAAAAATACAAAAATTAGCTGGGCGTGGTGGCCCGCGCCTGTAATCCCAGCTACTCGGGAGGCTGAGGCAGGAGAAATGCTTGAACCCAGGAGGTGGAGGTGGCAGTAAGCTGAGATCATGCCATTGTATTCCAGCCTGGGCAATAGAGTGAGACTCCATCTGAGAAAATAAACAAAAATAAAAAATAAATAAAGTTGGCCAGGTGCGGTGGCCTCATGCCTGTAATCCCAGCACTTTGGGAGGCCGAGGCGGGTGGATCACCTGAGGTTGGGAGTTCAAGACCAGCCTGACCAACATGGAGAAACCTCATCTCTACTAAAAATACAAAATTAGTCAGGTGTGGTGGCACATGCCTATAATCCCAGCTACTCAGGAGGCCGAGGCAGGAGAATCACTTGAACCCAGGAGGTGGAAGTTGCAGTGAGCTGAGATGGCACCATTGCACTCCAACCTGGGCAACAAGAGTGAAACTCCATCTCAAAAAAAAAAAATACATAAAAATTTTTAAAAAAATAAGTTTTGGCCAGGCACGGTGGTGCACACCTGTAATCCCAGCCCTTTGGGAGGTAGAGGTGAATGGATTGCTTGAGCCCAGGAGTTTGAGCTCAGCCTGGGCAACATGGTGAAACCTCGTCTCTACGAAAAAAATTTTTTAAAACAATTAGCCGGGTGTGGTGGTGTGCACCTGTAGTCCCAGCTACTTGGGAGGCTGAGGTGGGAGGATCACTTGAGTCTGGGAGGGTGTGGCTGCAGTGAGCTGAGATTGCGGCACTGCACTCTAGCTTGGGTGACAAATTGAGACCCTGTCTCAAAAATAAAAATTAATTTAAATAACTTTTGTTGCTGGGCATGGTGGCACATTACTGTAGTCCCAGCTACTTGGGAGGCTGAGGCAGGAGGACAGCTTTGAGCATAGTAGTTCAAGACCAGCCTGGGCAAAATAGCAAGACCCAGTCTTAAAAAGTGAATAAAAATAGAAATAATTTTTGGAACAGATACTTGTATGCCAATGCATAGCTCTAGTTACTGAAGTCAAAAGGTAGAAATGACCAAATGTTCACTGAAGGATGAATGGATAAACCTAATATGGTCTATCCATATGATGGAATATCATTCATCCACAAAAGGGAGTGAAGTACTGATGTACGTGACAATGTGGATGCACCTGAAAACCATTCTGCAAGTGAAAGAAGCCAGACACCAGAGGACAGAGAGTGCATGATTCCACTTTTATGAGGTACCAGGTCCAGGCAAATCCACAGAGACAGGAAGCAGATAAGAGGTTATCTAGGAATGGAGTGGGGAGTAATGGAGTGTCATTGCTTAATAGGCACAGAGTTTCTATTGAAGGTGATAAAAACACTTCAAAAATAGAAGTGGTCATAGTTGCACAACACTGTGCATGCAATTAATGCCACTGAATTGCACACTTTAAAATGGCAGAGATGGCAAATTTGTGTTATAGATACTACTTTTCTTTTTGTTGTTTCTTTGAGACAGAATTTCACTTTTATTGCCCAGGCTGGAGTGCAGTGGCACGATCTCAGCGCACTGCCACCTCTGCCTCCCAGGTTTATGTGATTCTCCTCCCTCAGCCTCCTGAGTAACTGGGATTACAGGCACGTACCACCACACCTGGCTATTTTTTCTGTTTTTAGTAGAGATGGGGTTTCACCATGTTGGCCAGGTTTGCCTTGAACTCCTAACCTCAGGTGAATATAATTTTTAAATATTTAAAATCTAATATACAAAAGCCTTGAATTATACACTTTATTTATTGAGATAGGGTCTGGCTCTGTTGCCCAGGCTGCAGTGTAGTGGCACGATCACAGCTCACTGCTGCCTTATTCTCCCAGACTCAAGTGATCCTCCCACCTCAGCTACCTGTGTAGCTGGGACCACAGGCGTGCATCACCACACCTAAGTTTTGTACTTTCTGTAGAGACAAAGTCTCGCCATGTTGCCTAGAATGGTCTCAAACTCCCGAACTAAAGTGATTCTCAAACCTTGGCCTCCTAGAGTGCTCGGATTACAGGCATGAGCCACCATGCCCGGCCAAATTGTACAGTATATAATTCTATCTCAAAAAAGCTGTTAAAAAAAAAATATATATATATATACACTAGAAGCTTCAAAACACAGAAAACCCCAGAAAGTTACATGCTGTCTCTCAATGCCTCTATGTTCCTGTGCTGGTAGAGATGCCTAAAAAAGGCCAGGACACAGTGATACAGGCCAGAGTGCTTCTCCCTCGGTTGATGGAACTGGGGGCCTTTTAAATTTCCTTCTTTCTGCGTGTGTATATTCTCTCCCTTTTCTTTGATGAGCACACGTTGCTTTGGCAATAAAAAGAAAGAAGGGAAGTGGGAGGAGAGGGAGAAGGGAAGGGAGAAGTGGGGAGAAGGGGGGAAGAAGGGGTAAAGGAGGGGGGAAGAAGGGGGGAAGGGAAGGGAAAAAGAGAAAAAAGGGAAGGAGAACACTTTGACCCCCCTGCCCCACATCCAGCTTGTTCACACTCCAGTGGGTAGGCCCAAGCCCGGAGCCAAGGCCTGGGAGGCTGGGTTTTCCTCCCTGGAATGGGCACTGCTCATTCTTCCCTTTGTCTTCCCAAGAGCTGCAGGGCCTTGGGTGGTCCTCTCCAGCAGGGCAGGCAGGCAGGACTTGTGGAATCCCAACATCTAATCCTCCCAGCAAGGACACCCACTTCATAGATGAGGAGACTGAGATTCAGACGGGGAGCTGATGGCCCTAGGCCTGAGCTGCCTCCATGGGCCTTGTTATCCTAGGAGCTGGACCAGGTAGTCCTGGGGCCTCCTTGGCTCAGCCTTCTTGGCTTCCCTGTGACTGTGGCCCCCACAGCCCCTCCTCTACTTCCTCAGCCAACAGCAGCCAGTCCTTCCCCTTCTCCACATTCCCTCCAGTGGCACTGGGCCCACTCCCGGCCCCTGCCTGGCTGCAGTCAGCCCTTGCCCTGAGAGAAGCACAGCCTCTGGAAGTTTCCTGCCTCAGGATCTTTGCCTTCCAACCTCTCTCTTTCCTCAAACCTTCTGTGGATCTCATTGCCTCCCTGAGTCTGAACTCCTCACTCAGCAGGACCTCCCCACCCCATCCCCCACCCACCTGCTTATCCACATCATCTCCTGCTTCTCCCCGCCAGCCTGGGGCACCAGCCCCCTGGGCGCTGCCAGCTCCCCCTGGAATTCCGTTTCCAGCCTTGGGCTCACACTTTTCCCTCTGCCAGGAACACACGCCTGTCATCACTTGGAGAAAATCCACAATCTTAGGCCCTTTTCTTCCCCCTGGAACCTGCCATGATGGCCCTGGCAGATAGCACCTCCCTGCCTTCCATGGGCACCCTGCACCCAGGCCCCCAGTGGACTCAGCACCCACTTTTTGGTCCATCTCCTCCCACTCCCGAACGGGCAGCTCGTCCTCCTGGGGACTCAGGCCCAGCAGGCAATGTTCTCACTGGTATTGTGCATGGCCTTTGACTCAAAGCCAGATGCCAATGGGCTGGAGTCTGGGAACCTTCAGCAAGTGACGTGATCTCTCTGGATACCTTTCCTGAGCTGAGCCAGGGGAGAGCTGCAGGCTGCAGGGCACGGAGTTGGAGCAGAGCTAGCTCAGCAGGCACAGACTCGGCTCATCTGTGGAAAGGACTCAGAAGGCGAGGTTGGCCTGACATGCAGTTGGGGTGAGTGCCAGTTCCAGTGGCTGCTCTATGACCTTGCCCCAGCGGCTGTCAGTCTCTGGGCCTCCCAGCGATACTGAGGTGCTCTGCTTGGCAGGGCTCCATGGCTATGCCCATGTGCCAGCCCCTGGGGCCAGGGGACGCTGACTCCCCAAGCAAGGGGTCTGTCCAGGCCCAAGTCCTCCCACACGCCTTCTACCCCCAGCCCAGGGACACGGGCCCTACCCTTACCCTGGGCCTCCTGAGGCTGGGACCTGCAGCCTCCCACCCCCTACCCCAGAAGCACTTTTTGGGGCTTCTGAGGGGGCCTGCTGCTGGGCTGTTTTGGAGGCCCCTGCACACCCTGGTTCCCAAGTCAACACCTTCTGCCCTGAGGGAGGCGGCCTTTGTGTCAACAGGCAGCCAGGAGGTGTGAAGGCGGCCACAGTGGCTGGGCTGGCCCTCTCTGCCTCGCTGGTAATGAGAATACCACACGGCCCTGCAGCCCCCTCTGGCCAGCCCCCCCGCCCCCCGCCCGATTCCCTTCTATATTCCCACAGCCTGTCCACCCCCTAGGGCCTGGAAGGGACCCAAAGGGAAGAAGGGACTGGAGACCCATGGTTTGGGGCCAGATCTTAACCATCTTAACCTGGCTCCAGGGCCTTGGATTCGCTCCCAGGGCCCTGCAGTGCCTGCCAGGGAGAAAGCAGGTGCAGAGCTCCTGGTGCAGGGCTGTAGGCAGCCAGGTGGCTGTTGGGGCCTGTGCTAAGCCACTGCTGGCTGGGGAGGAAATGCTGGGAGGCCCATAGGGGGTGGTGGGAGGGAAGTCTCAGTTTCCTATCTAGAAGGAATACACACAGGCACTACCTGCCTCAGCGCTGAGCTCACCGTACCACACAGGCCCACTGTCTAGAAGGAATACAGACACGGCATCACCTGCCTCTGTGCCGAGCTGACCATGCCACATAGGCTGTCTAGAAGGAATACAGACACAGGCATCACCAGCCTCAGCACCAAGCTAACCCCTGCCACGCAGCCTCACTGTCTAGAAGGAATAGACATGGGCGTTACCTGCCTCAGCGCCAAGCTGACCCATGCCATACAGGCTCACTGTCTAGAAGGAATACACATGGGCATCACCTGCCTTAGCGCCGAGCTAACCGTGCCATACAGACAGGCGCTGCACAAGATGATGGCAGTTTTGTGCTTTTAGCCACTGAGCTCTGGGCACCGACAAGAGTAGGTGTTCAGGTGGCCTGAGCCTCTGCACCTGGAGGCCTCCCTCTGCGCTCTGCCAACCCAGGCTGCCCTGAGGGGTCCCCCGTGCTCCCTTGCCCTGGGACTGCCCAGAGTCCTGAAGCAGCAGCTTCTGTCCTCTGCCTAGTACTTAGCCTCAGCTCTGAAATGACCTCAGTGGTCATCAGGTCCAACCCCTTGTTTTATGGAGTGTGGACAGGCTGGAAAGCAGTGGTATGATCTCAGCTCACTGCAACCTCCACCTCTCAGGTTCAAGCGATTCTCCTGCCTCAGCCTCCTGAGCAACTGGGACTACAGGTGTGCACCACCATTCCTGGCTAATTTTTTTGTATTTTCAGTAGAGACGGGGTTTGCCATGTTGGCCAGGCTGGTCTCAAACTCCTGGCCTCAAGTGATCCGCCTGCCTCAGCCTCCTGAAGTGCTGGAATGACAGGCATGAGCCACTGCGCCAGTCCTGCTTCTTGAAAATTTGCATGCAGCCTGGATCACATTTACTTTTATGCCCCTTACACCCTGAAGGCAATGACCACCATGCCCTCCCACGTGTGCTGACTTTACAGGATATCTCCTGTCATGAACTTGGAATAGAGCACACAGCACCTGCTGGTTCTGTCTGATTAGGCTGGTGGGTTGTTCCAACCTGCCAGGATCTCTTTAGATACTGGCTGTTTCCTGAGTCACTTCTGGATTTGGGTCTTAGCCCACATTAGATCAGTTCATATCTTCATTCAACATCATGATGGTGCCCAGAAAAAGTCTGGGAACAGGCCTGTGGCCCCTCACTAGAGACCTTCCTCCCGGTGGGAGCCCTGGAGCCCTGGGTCTCTTGTGATTCACTTAACTGAAATGTCATCCAGCTCACATGGCCCCGCTTGGTGGTGAGGAAACCCTGGGAAGCCCCCTGTTATGTGGACAGGAGCCGTGTTTGACTGCTCATCACACCTCCTAAAACAACACTGACCTAAACAAGATGCTGATTTCTTTTCCTTTTTTTTTTTGAGACAGGGTCTTACTGTGTCACCTAGGCTGGAGTGTAGTGGCATGCTCATATTTCATGGCAGCCTCAACCTCTTGAGCTCAAGCAATTCTCCTGTCTCAGCCTCCCGAGTAACTGGGACCACCGGCATGTGCCACCATGCCCAGCTTTTTCATTTCTTTGTTTTTGTAGAGACATAGGTCTTCCTGTGTTCCCCAGGCTGGTCTTGAACTCTTGGGCTCAAGCCATCCTCCTGCCTTGGCCTCCCAAAGTGTTAAGATTACAGAACAAGCCACGGCACCTGGCCTGTGTTTCTTTCACGTTAAAGAAATTCAGGGCTGGACAGTCCATGGCCAGTGTGGCACATCCACGTCCTCATCAATGCCACAGGTTTCCCTCTGCCCTACCATCCTTAGTGTGTGATTTCTGCCTTTGAGATTGCTTCAGAGTCACAGTGGATTTGTGGAAACTGCAGCCATCATGGTTTCCAGATAATGAAGAAAATATAAGGGGCAGAGCCACAGCAGTGTACTTTTCAGCGTTAAAGAGTTCTCCCAGAAGCTCCAGCCAGTGACTTCTTTCCACTAACATCTCATTGACCATGCCATCCAAAGAAGAAGATGGGAAATGTAGGTGTTTTTTTTAGGAGGGTGTATCACTATGTACAACACAAGATTACTAAGAGAAAAAGGGAAGTAAAGGCTGTGTGGGCAACTAGCAGTGTCTGCCACACTCGTGAATCCACACACCTTCTTCTGACCACGTTTCCCTGATCTAGCCACCATTCCTGTTACAGAAAGGAAAAGGTGAACCTGGTACTCCTAGCACACTGAGGCCCAGAATGTAATCACCTTACCCAACAGCACACAGCCACAGGCCGTCTTTTTAACAGGGAAGCCAAACAAAGGGGAGAAATGCTGAGAAGAGCGTGTAGGGCAGAATCCAGACCTGGCTTGTTTGCTCAGCACTGAGAGCCACTTCCAGCACAGAGTAAATACCTGCCCCCATACTCACCCAGAAGTGGCTGCTGAAGGGCCCCAGGGCTGCAGGCAAGTTGGACGGCACTCCTGCCAGCGCCCAAAAGAAGAGAAAGGCTAGATATGGAGAAGTGGGGAGGGCAGGATACCCTGGTCTGGTGTAGGAGTGGTTCCCAGAAAAGCAAGGAATCACTTACTTCTTCTGGGCCCGAGGCTGAAGATATCATTTCCCTCACTCACAATCCAACCTATTCCTTTAATCACTTCCTTCTGCTATTCCTGAATTTGCTGTAAGCCCTATGCTAAATGCCATCACATGCATTATCTTAGTTTACTTCAGTTACCCTGGAGATCAGAACACCCACTTATAGATGGGAAAACTGAGATTAAGTTACCCAAGTTCTCCCAGCTGGTAAGAAGCAAGGCCTGTAAGGCCCAGCACGGTGGCTCATGCCTGTAATCCCAGCACTTTGGGAGGCCAAGGCGGGCAGATCACAAGGTCAGGAGTTTGAGACCAGCTTGGCCAACATGGTGAAACCCCATCTCTACTAAAAAACTACAAAAATTAGCTGGACATGGTGGTGCATGCCTGTAATCCCAGCTACTCAAGAGTCTGAGGCAGGAGAATTGCTTGAACCTGCAAGGCGGAGGTTGCGGTGAGCCAAGATCGCACCATTGCACTCCAGCCTGGGCAACAAGAGCAAAACTCCATCTCAAAAAAAAAAAGAAAGAAAAAAGAATTTTAAAAAACTTATATTAAAAATATTAAAAAAAAAAAAAAAGAAAGAAAGAAAGAAACCAAGCCTATCCTACTCTGCAGCTGATGCCTGACCACTGAGCTGCATTGCCTCCTGTGCTAAGTGGAGGCCCAGTGAAGAGATGTACTTGGGTTTCCCTCCTGGAGGGTGAGGATAGCAGATAGAGAGCCCCTGTGCTTCCAGACCCTGGCTGAGGGGCACAGGCAAGAGCCAGGGGCCACAGCAAACAGGCCCAGGGCCCTACCTTCCAGAATTTACACTGTACATCCCACAGTCGGCCTAGGGCCTGGGCTACAGGCTAGCTCAAACTAAGGCAGAAGGAGACCAGGCAATCTCTGAGAGGAAAGGATGTATGCAGCACGCCCAGGGTTCTGTGTCTGTGGTGGAATCCCATTATTCACCAGATTCCTCCACAAGAAATCCCTCAGGCTGGCTCTAAGGAGGCTGGGGGAAAATAATTCCAGATATTCAAAAGCTTCCTGGAGATCACAAGGCCATCCACTGATGCATATCTAGCTGTTCACGCCCAAGGTGGTACTGCTGGGCTAAAACTAAAAATACAATAAAGGTGCATCAGTAAGTGGCTGTGCATGCTATGGAACATTATATAGCAGTTAAAAGGCATGAGTCACACCTGTAATCCCAGCACTCTGGGAGGCCAAAGCGGACAGATTGCATGAGGTCAGGAGTTCGAGACCAGCCTGGCCAAAATGATGAAACCCTTTCTCTACTAAAAATACAAAAATTAGCCAGGCGTGGTGGCATGTGCCTGTAGTCCCAGCTACTCAGAAGACTGAGGCACAAGAATCGCTTGAACCTGGAAGGTGGAGGTTGCAGTCAGCTGAGATCACGCCACTGCACTCCAGCCTGGGTGACACAGAGACTGTCTCAAAAAACAAAAAAAAGGCTTGAGTCAGAAACACCAATAGAGGCCAGGCATGGTGGCTCACACCTGTAATCTCAGCACTATGGGAGGTCGAGGCAAGCAGATCATCTGAGGTCAAGAGTTCAAGACCAGCCTGGCCAACATGGTGAAACCCAGTCTCTACCAAAAATACAAAAAATTAGTGGGGCATGGTGGCAGGCACCTGTAATCCAGCTACTTGGGAGGCTGACGCAGGAGAATCGCTTGAACCTGGGAGGCAGAGGTTGCAGTGAGCTTAGATCACGCCATTGCACTCCAGCCTGGGCAACAAGAGCAAGACTCTGTCTCAAAAAAAAAAAAAAAAAAAAAAAAGAAAGAAACAACAAGAGAAACAGCACCCGCTCTATTTGAAATGCAGCACCTAGATCAAGACATGTCTTTAAATCCTTTGCATTTTGTTTACAACCGTTGAATGCATGCGTGTAAGTTCTCTGACAGACAGTATGTCAGCAGCTTTATGTTGTGCGGCCTTGGACCAATAAATGATGTGCTGCACTACATGTGCCTTTATTTCAACACAAAAAGTCTAGGCATGAATGTTTTACAAGTTGTCCCTTATTTCCGCTTAAGAAAGAATTTTTGTTTTTGTTTTTTTAATTTTGGTTTAAACCCTTTTAAGCCATTAAATATTCCATAACTAACTACTTGTTTCCAAAGAAAGCCTGTTCGTAATCTCTCCCACCTCTTTTCATGTTGTGGACTAATTAAAACTTTCTCTTCTTTACTCATAGCAGCTAGAATAAACAATAGTTGTTTACCCAGTGATATGCAATGCCAAGTGTTCCTTCAGCATGTTAGAGCAGTGACTTAGGCATATTTTCTCTAATATATTTCCAAATAATTCTGAGGAGAAAAAGTGAGATAATTTCATCATTGAAGGTTTATCTGTACCTCCTGCCATTTTACCTTTTTTCCAAAGTTAAAATTATTTACATGGGCTGTGCACAGTGACTCACACCTGTAATCCCAGCACTATGGGAGGACGAGGCGGGTGCATTGCTTGAGCCCAGGAGTTTGAGACCTGCGTAGGCAACATGGTGAAACCCTGTCTCTACAACAAACACAAAATTTAGCCAGCATGATGGTGCAGGCCTGCAGTCCCAGCTACTCCAGAGGCTAAGGTAGGAAGATTACCTGAGCCTGGAGTATGGAGGCTGCAATGAGCTGTGACTGCCCCACTGCACTCCAGCCTGGGTGACAGAGTAAAACCCTGTCTTAAAAAAAAAAAAAAAAAAAAAAAATTGGCCCAGCACGGTGCCTCATGCCTGTAATCCCAGCACTTTGGGAGGCCAAGGTGGGAGGGTCACCTGAGGTCAGGAGTTTGAGACCACCCTGGCCAACATGGTGAAACCCCGTTTCTACTAAAAATACAAAAAATTAGCCGCGCATGGTAGCGGACACTGTAAACCCAGTTAATGCAGAGGCTGAAGCAGGAGATTCACTGGAACCCTGGAGGCAGAGGATGCAGTGAGCCAAGATCATGCCACTGCACTCCAGCCTGGGTGACAAGAGTGAAATTTCGTCTCGAAAGAAAAAAAAATTAAATAGATAAACATTTAAATCAACTATAACCAAGGTTTTGTTCTGTACATAATCTATAGTCTAAATCTGTACTCACAAGCAGTTTTTTTTTTTTTTTTTTTTTTTGAGACAGGGTGTTTCTGTGGCCAGGCTGGAGCACAGTGGTGTGATCACAGCTCACTGCAACCTCAAACTCCTGGGTTCAGGGGATCCTTCTGCCTCAGCATCCCAAGTAGGTGGGACTACAGGTGCACACCACCATGCCTGGCTAATTTATTTCTTTATTTAGATACTGGGTCGGACTATGTTGCCCAGGCTGGTCTTGAACTCCTGGGCTCAAGCAATCCTCCCACCTCAGCCTTCCAAAGTGCTGGGTTTATCACCACCAAAAATTTGATACCTTATTTTTCTAAAGGGTGAGTCAGCAAAATATGTCCTGACATGGAATGCTCTGAAACATGCTGCTGAATGAAACATGAAAGAAAAAGAAGAAAAACACATTACAAGCTGACACTTACACATACAATGTACATGATATAACCTGAGGGGTACTGTGTATTTGCCAAGGATACATGTTTCTGTTAACCCACTGGCCAGGTCTGGAACTACACACACAACCTAACAATAGCTGTTACCTTTTGGGGGTTTATGGGGTTGGTTAAACAGATTCCAACTTTATCTGTAATGTTTCCATTCCTCGCATTTAAATGTAGTGGTTACCGAGTTTAATTAAAAGTTAATTTTTGAAAATAGCCATGCGGTCTCTAAAAAAAAAAAAAAAAAAAAAGAAACAAAAGATTAGTCAGTCATAGTGATATGCATAGTTCCAGCTACTTGAGAGGCTGAAGCAGGAGGTAACTTCAACACAGTTTTAGGTTACAGTGAGCTATGATCGCATCACTGCACTCCAGCCTAGGCAACAGAGACCCTGTCTCTAAAATTAAAAGAAAGAAAGACCAGGCTCACACCTGTAATCCTAGCACTTTGAGAGGCCAAGGCAGGTGGATCATCTGAGGCCAGGAGTTTGAGATCAGCCTGACCAACATGGCAAAACCCCATCTCTATTAAAAATACAAAAGTTAGCCAGGCATAGTGGTGCGCACCTGTGGTCCCAGCTACTCAGGAGGCTGAAGCAGGAGGATTCCTTGAGCCTGGGAGGCAGAGGTTGCAGTGAGCTGAGATTGTGCCACAACCTGGGCGACAGATCCTGTCTCAAAAATAAGATAAATAATAAAATAACATAAAATCAGCCACAAAAATATTACAAGGCAGCTGGGCCTGGTGGCTGATGCATGTAATCCCAGCATGCTGGGAGGCCAAGGCGGGCAGATCACTTGAGCCCAGGAGTTCAAGACCAGCCTGGGTAAAACCCATCTCTACAAAAAAAATACTAATAATAATTGAATACAAGGCCATTTGCTACTTCAGGCTGCTGCAGGATCATCTCATCTTGAACACCACTGTCCTGTTGATCCTTCGTTAGTTATTGGCTACTGATTTTTTTTTTTTTTTTTGAGTCAGAGTCTTGCTCAGTTGCCAGGCTGGAGCACAGCGGCACAGTCTCAGCTCACTGCAACCTCTGCCTCCCGGGTTCAAGCAATTCTTCCACCTCACCCTCCCAAGTAGCTGGGACTACAGGCATGTGCCAAACGCCCGGCTAATTTTTGTATTTTTAGTAGAGACGGGGTTTCACCACATTGGCCAGGATGGTCTCGATCTCTTGACCTTGTGATCCACCCGCCTCTGCCTCCCAAAATGATGGGATTACAGGCTTGAGCCACCGCGCCCGGCCCCTCCTGATATTCAATCAGAGCGGAATGCTCAAAAGTCCCTATGGCTCCCCACTGCTTTGGGAATAAAACCAGCCCCTTAGCCTGGCTCCAGCCCAGGTGCGCTCTGGCCTTCCACATCACCACTCCAGTGCCCTGCTCCTGAGGCATCTTGGAAGGTCCCGAGGCCTTTGCTTAAGCAGTTCCCATCCGGAATGCACTGCACCTGCCTCTCTCCCTACTCAAATCCTATGCATGGTTCAAGGTCCAGCTGTAACCTCTCCACCTCTGTGGCCAGAGCCCTAAGGTCCCTGGTCTTCTTTTGGCTCTAAGCCTCAGGACTCAGCCCTTTCCCCAAGATCACACAGGACACTGACAATCTCCTTTAAACTGTAATTGTTGCTGAGAAGACCATTTACTTTATAAATTTTACTATCTCAACTATCCCTCACAACAGTCCCATGTGGATACTATCCTTATTATTCCTATGTTACTGAGCAGAAGCTCAAGCTCAAACAGGTTAAGGGCCCTGCCTACAGGCACACAGCTACTGTTAGACAAGGCCCTGTTCACTTTTCTTTCTCACAAGACTGAAATCTCATGAGAGCAGAGACCATGACTAGCTCATTCACCCGGTGTGCCCGACATTTACTGGTTGCTAAATAAATATGAATTCAGCTGGGCGCAGTGGCTCATGCCTGTAATCCCAGCACTTTGGAAGGCCGAGGCAGGTGGATCACTGGAGGTCAGGAGTTCGAGACCAGCCTGGCCAGCATGGTGAAAACCCGTCTCTATCAAAAATACAAAAATTAGCTGGATGCGATGGTTCACACCTGTAGTCCCATCTACTCAGGAGGTTGAGGCAGGAGAATTGCTTGAACCTGAGAGGCAGAGGTTCCAGTGAGCCGAGACGGTGCCTGGGTGACAAAGCAAGTCTGTTTCAAAAAATAAATAAATAAATGAGAATTTAAATGAATAATGCCCATTAGTGCCTTGGGGACTCCATGTTTGAATCCCCTTCCACGAACACTCCCTTCGTGGAAGCCTCTCTTCTCCTAAACTCCATCTCTCTCTCTATTCCTTCCCACTCAGTGTGGAAGCTGCTTTCCTCTCCTGCAATCCATCTTTCTGGATTCTCTCACTCAGTATGACAGTTAGCTGTTTCTTTCTCTCTCCTTCTCCTGTTTCTTTCTCTCTAAAAAAAAAAAAAGTAAAAAAAAAATATAAGTACTTTTTTTTTTTTTTGAGACAGAGTCTCGCTCTGTCGCACAGGCTGGAGTGCAGTGGCACAACCTCAGCTCACTGCCAACCTCCACCTCCCAGGTTCAAGTGATTCTCCTGCCTCAGCCTCCTGAGTAGCTGAGATTACAGGCACCTGCCACCATACACGGCTGGTTTTTATATTTTTAGTAGAGATGGGGTTTCACCACGTTGGTCGGGCTGGTCTCAAACTCCTGACCTCGCGATCTGCCCGCCTCGGCCTCCCGAAGTGCTGGGATTACAGGCATGAGCCACCGCACCCGGCCAGTACCCTCTTTATAAAATGACCATGGCAAACCTTCAGCTCTTTTGCCAGGACTTAAGTCCTTTACAGGGATCGTAGTACTTAGTCCGGCAGCCATCCTGGGCATAGGTATCTTGTATCACTATTGGTACCGATGACAGAATCTGAGGCTCAGAGGAACTAAATAACTTAACCAAGGTCACAGCCAATAAAGAGGCCGCCTTGGGGGCCCACCTTTGCCGGTTGTCATCACCTGCAGTCCCCAACTCCTCTTCCCCCGGCTGCTCTATTCCATTTCTCAAGAGTAGAAACAGACCATGCACAGTAACATGCCTTTCTTGGCGTCACTCAACAAAGCAGAAACTGTGGGTTCTGGGGACCCCAGAAGGCCCCCCTTGCACTTCTGTCTCAGCCACCACGGAGAGGGCCCTCCAGGCTCATCCTGGCGCCTTCTCCAATACAACAGTAGGCACCGAGGGGTTGGCGTCCGTGGGCACAGACCTCTGGGACGCTGGTGATGAGAGGCCCCCACAGACCATGGCACTGCCCGCCACTGTGGGCTCCCGGGCACTCACCCTGCGCAGTGGACGGGGCGGGGGCGTGGTGGGAGCGTGGTGAGAAGCTTAGCAGCTCCATCCAGATGCGAACTGTCCCTCCCATACTTCCCGGGCTGCCGGGGCCTCCATTAGAGCCCCCGAGGAGTGAGAATCCACACCTCCGCAAATGGGCCCGCTTTCCCAGGGCCCCCCTGCCCAGACCTTCCCTGGGCTCTGTGGGTTTTGACACCTCTCTGTAACCTGGTAGGGGGCCACCTCGCACCTTTGCTCAAGATAAAAGCTCAGGCCTGGAGGTGGGCGGCCCAGCCTCCCAGAGCCCGCGGCCCCGCCATGGCCCAGACGCCTCCTCCGCAGAGCCTCCTCAGCCGCGACCACTGGATCTTCGCCCAGGGCTGGGGCTGGGCCGGTCACTCGGACTCCACGTCCCCGGCCTCCTCCTCGGATTCGTCGGGTTCGTGCCCCTGCGACGGCGCCCGTGGCCTCCCGCAGCCCGCGGTCCCAGGCCGCGGCTCCCGAGTCGCAGAGGCGGCCCCGACGACGCCCCGACGAGCGCGCTCCGGCTCGGCTGGCGGACAGCGGCAGAGCGCCAGCGAGCGGGAGAAACTGCGCATGCGCACACTGGCCCGCGCCCTGCACGAGCTGCGCCGCTTCCTGCCGCCGTCGGTGGCGCCCGCCGGCCAGAGTCTGACCAAGATCGAGACGCTGCGCC
>CAUYLG010068572.1:0-87475 GCA_963573385.1 Cacajao melanocephalus | reverse complement strand
TCCTTCCTGTCTCCATTGTTAAGCACAATTATTGGCATAAAAGAGGTTTTTAATACCCATTTTTAGACTGCATTCTAGCCTGGGCAATAGAACAAGAATTCCGTTCTCTCTCCCTCTTTCTCTTCCTCTTTCTTTCTCTCTTTCATTCTTTTTTTTTTTCTTTCTTTCACTCTTTCTTTCTTCTTTTCTCTGTTTTTCTTTCTTTCAAAAAAAAAAAAACCCCAACAAATAAAAAGAACCAATGAATTAGACAAAACCCTTTCAATTATAATAAAAAAAGACAAAGACCACAAATTAACAAAATTTATGTCATAATGAATAACAATGGGGTAATAATAGCTATTTATGTATCATAATGAGGAAGTGGGTATACTCACAAACCCAAAGGCTCATAGTCTTATAAGAAAATTTATAAGATCATAGTCTTGTAAGAAAGTTTACACACTCAGGGCAGGATGAAATAAATTAATTCCATATATTAGTGTAAAATATGATATATGAATCAAAAGTCCAGAAAATGTACCAGAAACTTGTTTCTACTAATAAAGTTTGACAACATTGTTACAGAAGTGAACTAAACTTATTAAAAAGGAAGTTTATTGTTGCATTATCTGTAATAGAAAAAGACATTTCATAAGTGTTCAGTAATAATGGACTATTAAATAAATTAGAGTACATTCATTTAGTCAATACCACGTAACCCCTGAAAAGTTATAGAATATTTCACATCTTGATTGTGAAAATCTTTGTAATACTTTGGAAAGTGAAAAAGGCATGTTTCCAAACATCAGACCAGGCTCTTTGGGTGAATTAAAGGACTTAATTAATCTATATAAAGTTCTTGGTGGAGAAGACATTCAGTGTGTGTTAGTTTTCCCTTCCACGCAGGATTACTTTGAAAGCTAGTTGTATGTAAAGTGTCTAGACCAAGCATGGCTCGTGGTTGTTACCCATCAAATGTTAGAGCCTACCCCTCTGCTTCTTGACTATGTTCAGGAGAGCTAAGATGTACTTCGGCATACACTGGCATGTTGTGCCAGGATGCAGAATTGCAGCAAGTTGAAATGCAGTTTCTGGTGTGGTCAGGAAATGACAATACCATTGTGTGTGTGTGTATGTGTGTGTGTATTAATTAACCTTTTATCCCTCACTCATGTGCATTTAGCACTAAATGTCTTTCCGATAATGTGTAAAAACTAGAGCTCAGTCTAGGTTCTGTTCAATATTTGGCCATTAGCCAAGCTCTCCCCCATTCGGCTCTATGACTTGTTTGATCCACGGCATGCATTCACAGAGAGACCCCAGGACATCCTGCTGGGTTGCTAGCACTCATTAGAAGACAAAATTCTCTTTATGCTTTAAAAAAAATTTAAATTGGTAGATTTTACAATAGCTTTTATAAAATTCTCTAGGCATAAAGTGTGCAACCATTAGAGTTGACTTTATTGTTATATTGTGGTAGGTTAGAGTTGTGATTGGACTTAGTCTTGCTTGAAGAAACTATTGAGCTGGGATATTCAAGATATCAGCTTACTCCTGAAACCTCTTTGCCTTGCCATGGTCAAGGCCATGGTTTCCTATTGTTTGTGTCCAGTAGAGATTCCAAGGGGAAGCTCTAGCAAGTCTTTGCAGGATAACTTAACTCAATGATTGTTATCTGTTCCTGCATCAGCCCTGTAAAAACACCCTCCAGTGTGGTGTGATAACCTGCCTACGTTTCTTTCCCTCTTCAGTCGTGATTTTTAAAACTATTATTGAAAAAACCTATAAGAACGAGTCTTTCAAGTGTATAGTCTGTTATGGAGCCCACCAGGTAGGAATTTTTTTCTTCCCATCCTTTCAAATTTCTGATAATCTCAAGTACTATTTTGGATCTATCTCATACTTTCAATTATCCTTCCAATTTGTGTCTGTAGGGTATATTTTTATTCTTAATTTACTGTTATCTCATCCAAATAGCAGAAAAATCGTTAATTGGTTTTTGGAGACTTTCTTCTTTTTTTCTTTTCTTTAGGGTAGCACATTTATAAGCAAATTTCCTTTTTTGAAATTGGGAAATCATGTGGTATCAACCCATTAAATAAGAATGGTCCCAAGGATCTGGTTTCTGAATTTACAATAAGGTCAGGCTATAGGGCCTATGGGCAAATGTGACCTCTTTATAGAATGAGGACTTCTGTGGTATGACAAGCAGAGTTCTAAAGATGGTCAGAGGGTTTCTTGGTCACATAAATAATCTTACAAAACAGCACATTAATGATTTAAGTATAAATAGATTAAATACATATGGATTCAATTTCCCTCCAAATACACATGACTCCAAAATCCAGGGGGAAAGAGCTTAGGATAAAATGTGGTTTTGGTTTAGAAAAACTCAAACTTCGGAAAATAACAATTGGAACATTTGTCTAGCCCACAAATACCACTGGGTCAGCTTCTCCCTCACTGTCAATTTATAGAATGATCCAGGAAAGCAGAATATGTCTCATTCATTCTTGTCTCATGTGATAAAGGGCCTTTAAAATAAGAGGACCTCTTCAAAACAACTTTGAGGAAAAAGTTATCAAGCTCCCCTCAAATGGTTTAACACAGTAGGGTATTATTTGCTCTGTCCAATGCAACTTGGATATTTCTCCTCTAAAGATAAGGACTGTCTTTTGGTTCCATCTTCGGTCTTTGTGTTTGTTTACTTTGTGTTGCTGGTGAGTATTTGCAGCTCTTTGGGAAAAACCCTTAACAAGAATGAACTGCTTTATAATTTGCATAGCTTTGTAAAGACTTGACAAGCTCTGAAAATAAAAAGTACTTTGAGATGCAAGATAAAGTTATTTGGATGTTTCTATGTCCACTAAGTCTCTAGGCTCACCCCTTTCTCTGCAGTGACGACACGGTTCTTGTTCAAAGAAGGGGTAAGTCCAATTAATCACCCCATCCTTTCACTGAGGTGACGGGTAAGAGGTGCCCATTCTGCAGCTAGTGAGCACGCTTGGGGTTCAAGACACATCTGCCAAATGGAGATAATTTGAATGCACAAACTGAAGAATCAGACTGCATCCAACACATTGTGTATGTTTGTGTGTGTGTGATGGTGATGGTGATGGGGACTTGTCCATAATACCCATAAAACTAAACAATAGCTCCAAGTGGAAATATGAGACTGATCAGTAAATTGAGTCGATTTGTAGCTGACAGATCCTGGGTTCAGCCTGTCATTACCATTTGTATTTGGCATTGTACATCTTCAGCTGATTGTTAGAAATTCTAACATCTATTTATGTATATTTTTTTCTTTTTGCAAACAGGGGTTTCCAATGATGAAATCTGGGAAACACAGTAAAAATAAAGAGATTATATCTTTATTACTAGAGAAATTCTACAAAAATTGATATTTATGTAGTTGTCTCCATTCATGCGTTGATAGCATTGCCACAGATAAATAGAATCAATTGACAATCCAAGCTATGTATTAGACAATAACACAGCATCCTCTTCTACCGAGTTATTTTATCAGAGGTGCTCACCAGGAAGGCCATCATGATGGTAATCATTCTGAACACCTACCAAGTGCCATTGTTTTACCACAAATATTTCACCAAAATCTTCCAGTTAGATGTTCTTAACCGCATTCTCTGTGTGAGAGACTTGTGAGTGAGAGTATATAGATGACTCCAGAAAGGTGACACACCTGTAAGTCACAGAGATAATGTTTGAACCCAGATCTATGTGGTCACTTATCTGTTCTATTCTAACTCCCCCACTAACCTTTGATAAAAGTAGTCAAGAGGAATGGCGTGGTAACAACAGTAAAATAACAGCTAATAGTTACTGAGATTTTATGATATGAGAAGCAACATATTAAGTTCTTTATGAGATAGGCTTCATAGGAACCACACTTATTGAGTGCCTATTATGTGACAGATTATATTTTAACATTTTATGCACTTACTATTTTAAATATCTTACATGTGTCAATTACTTTGATTCTCATAGTGTCAGAAATATTATCTCTATAGGTTAGAGGAAACTAACTAGGTTTACAGTCCCAAGATCCCCCTGCTAGTAAGTGGCACAGCCAGTATTCAAAGGCAAGAGTTGTAGCCAAGAGTCCCAGACTCATCACCTCTATGGTATACTGTCTTTCCTAGGCAAGCTGCTGAGAAAGAAAGATGCCACAGGCTAGTGATTCAGCTAAATTGATATTTTAGAAAGAGGCAATATTGGCAAAGATGAGCGCCTTCCTCTAAATTAAAAGTGATATTAAAAGGATCACAGATGGAGAGGTGAGAGGTTGTGCAGACCAGCATTAATTAGCATTGGATGGTTTAAATGGTCTTATAAAATATAGGAGGAGAGGTCTCTGATCAGAGTGAGAAAGTGAGGTTAAAGCTAGGGCCTTGCTGATCATGGGAAATAAAGAAAACAATCCTCTTAGGACAGGCAAAAACGGACCTATCGAGAAATAAAGGGAGCTACACTGCACCCAGCCTTTGTTAAGCCAAACGAATCCCCGGGCGAGAAGACCAGTCTCCCAAGATCAGGACCAGACTGCTTGTCCAGTCATAGAAGTGAGTCTGCACTGAGCCCCAGCTCTGCTCCTTGCACATGCAAGGTTTTGAAGCAGCTGGCAGGGAAGAAAGGAAGGAGCCTGTGTCCCTGGAGTCGGGAGGCCTACTGGCCTACTGCGAGGTGGATTGTGGCTTTGTTTTGTCATCTTTGTCATCAGCAGAACAAAACTGGTCACATCCCCTATATCAAGGGGTCCAGAGAAAGTTCTTTTGACAGAAAATTTCCCAAAGATGTATTTCAATGTTACTATTTCCTTCATTTCTAATGGAAAACTCAGTCTGTGGGTGCTAGGATAGATCCATTTTTACAATGTTTCTCATTAAATATCAAACAGAATCTGTGTCTCCATCCTAGAGCAAGTGAACAGATGCTCTGCTTTACTTGCCTTAGGCTGCCCAGTTTGGTATATAACCAATGCATCAATCCTAACTTTAGGGGTATCAGATATTAGCTCCTGCTCTCAACAAATACACACATTTGCACACAAATAATTCCAAGAAGTTTCACTTGCTCCCCTGCTATCAAGAGCTGTAGATTAGGCAGGGAAGTTTTTGAGTTTTTGGAATTCACTTTGTGTTGATGTTTATTTCCACTAGGGAGAGTCCCACTACAAGTCACAGACCACTGCACAGGCTGCTTAAACAACAGGAAACGTGTTGAATATGTAAGTGAAAATGCTGAAAGGTGGACTTCAGAGTCAGCTTATTCTGTGGTTTCAACTCTATTTCTATAGTTCATCAGGCTGCTCTTATATTTGTGTGTCGGCTTCATGCCATACAGCTTTCCCCTGTGGTGGTAGAAATGGCTACAGTAGTTTCTGACTTCACATCCACGTACTGCAATGTCCATAGGAAGAGAAAATAGCTGTCGCTTCTCATGCTTACTCTTAAGAAAAAGGAAATGCCTTGTCCAGAAGCTGTCGTCAAACTTCCTCTAGCATCTAATTGACCCAGACTCTTTAGGCCCATGCATTGATTGGGCCAGTCCTGCCCTCTTGACCAATCAGTGTCAAGGAGGATGGGATATCCCAAGACCAATCTGCCCCAGTCCTAGGGTTGGGCAGTTCCTCTGAGGCCCAGGATCTCTGTGAGGAGAGATGGGTGCTGCATCAAAGTTGGGACTCTCAGAGGCAGGAGAAAGGGGTGAAATGGATTGTGAATAGGCTATGTCCTGAGGGCCATGGGGGCAAATGAAGAGAAGCACACTGCTTAGCAGCTTCCTAGACAGTTGAATTCTGCTGATGGCATAAAGGGGTGATGAACTCTATTGCAGTACCTCTGAAGGGAGCTCCTTGGATCACGGCTGCCTGTAGGGCAAACTTATGGGCTGGTGTCCTGCTATAGGCAATGGCTAAAAAGAATCCCTTAGAGCTGTGCTCCCGTAATGGTGCTTTAAGGGCACTGTTTTCTAAAGTTCCTTAAGAGTTATTTGCAAAGTCCTGTCCATTCTGACAGCAGTCACTAGATGGCTCACAGAGACACCTTTCGGAGCTGCCCTCTAGAGGCGGAGCTGAGAAAGATGGTGCTAAGCCGTCCAGCAGCTCAGAGCCGTGAAGTTGATTAACCGATGGATCTCCTAAGACCTCAGAGGAGTAACCTTGGGAATATAAACTCCGGTGAGCTTCTACCGACAACGTATGAGTCATTCCGAGCATGGCGCTTGGAGCAGTTCTAGCTGTGCTGTCCAATAGGTAGCCACGAGCCACGTGCTGTTATTGAACATTTGAAAAGTGGCCAGTCCAAACTGGGCTGTGCTCTAAGTGCAAAGTACATACTGGATCACAGATCACGAAGGCTTGGAAGGGAAGAGAAGAATGTAAAATATCTCAATTTTTATATTAATTACATGTTGAAATCGTGACATTTTGAATACATTGGCTAAAGTAAAATATATTATTAAAATTAATGTCACCTGTTTCATTATTTTTTTAAATTTAAAGTTGCATATTTTGTGACTCACATTATATTTCTGTTAGACAGTACTGTGCTATGCCATTTGCTAGGGCAAGAAAGGAACTTGGCGGAGGGTGAGAGGGGCAGTGGAAGGGGCAGACACTCTTGAGAATTCCTGAAAGGAAGCTTGAGCCAATTCCCAGAGACCTTTCTCGTAGGTCGCTGGCCTGGGGTAGGGTTTTATTGCAGGAGCTCACTAACAGTTTGATAATGGTGATGCTGATGATAATGGCAAGGACAACTTTCCCCTAATGAAATTGTCAAGGCTCTATCAGTTGCAGCCTTCACTTCTGGAGGTACTGCCAAAAGGCAGCCACATCCCCTGGATGCTCATGTGGCCATACTCATTTCTGTTTTCACATTGCCACAGCTCCCTTTCCTCATACATAAACCTCATGTCTGATGAACCTGTCCAAAATTGCACCAGAAAAAAAATTCTGCATGCCAGATTAAACTCGACGCAGAGAACATTAAATGCATCCCACGGTTGCCCCAGAGTTTCCGTGTGAATCAGAAAAAATGACTAACGTCAAACCTGGATACAGATAAAACACACACACACACATAAAAATTAAATTCTAATGCATGCATTTTTCTTATTTTTTTCCTAGAATATAAGTGTTCAACCGTTTAGCATTTAGAAACTGGGAAAAATGAGCTTTCACGAAATACTGCTGCTTGGGGGACCTGTCTCTTTCGAGGCGAACACATCTGACCTTTCTGTTAACAACACCTATCACTGCTTGGCATGTGTCAGACAGATAAGCATGTTGTGCGTCACCTCCTTTTTCAGACCAACACGGTGGAAATCTTCCTTCTCTTTCAGAAGGCAGAAATTCACTATTTTTCAATATTTTTCATGTAATTTGCTGAAGATAGATGAATAATGTAAACTGTTAAAACAAAGGCTTCCCAAAAGTTTTGGCAAAGGCCAAAAATCAAAACAAATAGAAGTGGAAGCAATTGTATGAAGTAATAAAGTGAGTTATAATTCTGATTTCTGGGGGCATTAATGTGGGCGTTCCTTAGATGTCAAGGTGATAGGAGCTGATGGTACCAGTATTCATGGTGCTGCTTTCAGAATATGGCTCTGGCCTCCTTGTGCCACCTCACTGCCCCTCTTGTCTGTATAAGCCCCTGATGTCCACAGCGGAGTGTCCACCTTTAATTTCAAAGGCACTGCCACGGCCATCCTACAGGGCTTTTCTTCCTTTTCTCTCTTCCCTCTAACCTTTCCAAAGTGAAGAAACCAAACTTTCTCCACCAGCCAACCAAAGCTGAGGAATCCTTTATTCCACAATTAATATGACAAAAATGTAAATATTTATTTCACATTCAGGCAGGTGGGATTGGCATTTGACAATGAATTGGGCTTTGTTTTAGAAAACATACAAGAGAACTGTGTGCATCTTTCAGCTGTAGTTTTGAGGGATGACTTTTAAAAATATCTGTATTTCAAATGCAGAGTCCACAGTGATAAAGACAACATCCCTTATGAATGTACAAGTTCCAATAGATCCGACAAAGATCAACCCCACCATGAATGGAAGAGCAACTATTCAATAGCATTTCTTTTTGCCCAAACTTTACATTATCCCTTTTTTGAAACAAGAGAAAAACTACTTTTTGCCCCTGAAATGATATCACACTCCCCTTTGTACCCACCTTTCAACCTCAGTACATCTCACAAAAGCACACACTACAGTTTGTTCAAAAGTGCTAATGAGGCTTAATACAAAGAAAATAAAATGCTGTGAAGGTGAGCACAACAAATATACTTTTTCATCTTATTTAAATCCTACATAGTCCTCTATTCAATAACATCTAGTTTCTATGCTGGCAATGCCACCTACCTCTCTGCCCACCAGAGCCCCACCCCCGCTACCGCCAGCACAAGTGCAAGTAGCGATACTGGCAACCCTGCCTCCACCTGTGCACTGCTGCCAGCCTGAGCACATGCAGGAATGCAGCAGCCCTGTTTCTGCCGAGACGCTGCTCCGCCAGACATTTATGCACCCTGCAGCACGGCTACAGTTGCTGGCACACACAAGCAAGCACAAATCCCACTGCTACTGCCCCAACAAAGTGCTTTGGCCAGCACCACCCATGAGAGTGTTGTGACCAGTGGACTGGAAATATCTCGGCCTCTCTAGTGCAACAGGTTCCTAACTTTGAGGGGCCAGATACCAAAACCAGGTTCCCAGTACCAGCCCTTCAGACCTGGAGTATACAGAACTGGAGTGCTGAGCTGAGCCTTGGCCCCCTAAAATTTTCCAGAAATGAACCCAATTGACTGATACCACCATCAAACCCCCCAGGGCATCCAAGAAGATAAAATTAAAAGAAAAAAAAACCTCATCTGAAGGAAGGACAGCTACAACAAAGACTGAAGGAACATCAACCCACACAAATGAGAAAGAACCATTGCAATAACTCTGGCAACTCAAAACGCTAGAGTCTCTTCTCTCCTTTAAACAATCACATTGGTTCCCCAGCAATGGTTCTTAAGTAGGCTGAAATGGTGGAAATGACAGAAATAGAATTCAGAATATGGATAGGAATAAAGATCATCAACATTCAGGAGCAAGTCAAAACCCAATCCAAGGAATTTAAAAAATACAATAAAACAATATGGGAAATAAAAGACAAAATGGCCATTTTAAGAAAGAACTGAACTGATCTGATCGAACAGAGAAAAACTCACTTCAAGATTTTCATAATACAATTGCAAGTATTAATAGAAGAATCAATGAAGCTGAGGAAGGAATCTCAGAGCTCAAAGACTGGTTCTCTGAAATAACTCAGTCAGACAAAAATGAAGAATAAACAATAAAGAAGAATAAATGAAACCTCCAAGAAAAATGGAATTAGTAAAGAGGCCCAATCTCTGACTCATTGGCATCCCTAAAATAGAGGGAGACAAAGCAAGCAACCCGAAAAATTTATGTGAAGGTATCATCCATGAAAATGTCTCCAATCTGTCTAGAAAGGCCAATTTTCAAATTCAGGAAATGCAGAGAACCCCTATGAGATATATAAAAGAAGATCATCACTAAGACATGTAGTCATCAGATTCTCTAAGGTTAAAATGAAAGAAAAAATATTAAAGGTAGGTAGAGAGAAGAGGCAGGCTACCTACAAAAGGAACCCCATCAGAATGGCAGTGAAACTTTTAGCAAAAACCCTACAACCCAGAAGAGATTGGGGGCCTGTAGTCAGCATTTTTAAAGAAAAGAAATTGCAACCAAGAATTTCATATCCAGCCAAACTAAGCTTCATAAACAAAGAAATTAGATCTCTTTCAGACAAGCAAATGCTAAGGAAATTGGTTAACACCAGATTTGCTTCACAAGAGGTCCTTAAGGGAGTGCTAAAAATAGTAAGACCATTACCGGCCACCACAAAGACACACTTAAGTACTATTAACACTTTAAAGCCACCACACAATCAAGCCTGCAGACTAGCAAGCTAATGACATGATGATAGGATCAAATCTGCACATATTAATATTAATTTTGAATGTAAACAGGCTAAGTGCTTCCAATTAAAAGGCATGGAGTGAGTGGCAAGTTGGATAACGAAGCAAGACTAAAGTGTATGCTGTCTTCCACAGACCCACCCATATGCAATGACACCCACAGGCTCAAAGTAAAGGCAAGGAGGAAAAGCTACCAAGCAAAAGTAAACACAAAAAAAGCAAGGGTTGCTATCTTAATTTCAGATAAAACAGACTTTGAACCCACAGTGATTAAAACACACACACACACACACACACACATACACACAGAAGGGCATTATATAATGGTTAAGGGTTCAATTCAACAAGAAGACCTAACTATACTAAATATGTATGCACTCAACACAGGAGCACCCAGATTCATAAAGCAAGTTCTTAGAGACCTATGAAAAGACTTAGATAAACACACAATAATAGTGAGAGACTTCAGCACCCAACTGAGAATATTAGACAGATCACTGAGTTTTTAGTAAATAAACTAAAAAAGATAGTTTGGACCCAAACTGGACGTTCGACCAAATGAGCCTAATAGATATCTAGAGAACTCTCCACCTAAAAACAATTAAGTATACATTCTTCTTATCTGCCCATAACGCATACTCTAAAATTGACCACACAATTGACCATTAAACAATCCTCAGCAAATTCAAAGAACCAGAATCATACCAAATGCACTCTTGAATGACAGCACAATAAAAATAGAAATCAATACTAAGAAAATTTCTCAAAACTATACAGTGATATAAAAATTAAACAACCTACTAGTGAATGACTTTTGGGTAAACAATGAAATTAGGACGGAAATCAAGAGATTCTTTCAAGTTAATGAGAACCAGGATCTCTGGGACGCAGTTGAAGCAGTATTAAGAGAGAATTTTATGCGCTAAACACTCACATCAGAAAGATCTGAAATTAACAACCCAACATCACACCAAGAGGACTAGAAAAACAGAGCAAACTAATCCCAAAGGCAGCAAAAGACAAGAAATAACCCAAATGAGAGCTAAGCTGAAGGAAATTGAGATGTGAAAAACTATATGAAAGATCAGTGAATTCAGGAGTTGGTTTTTTTTTTTTAAGAGTATGTGAGGTTGATAGATCACTAGCTATACTAATAAAGAAAAAAGGAGAGATGATTCAAATAAACACAATCAGAAATAACAAAGAGGACATTATCACCGACCTCATAGAAATACAAAAATCCCTCAGAGACTATTCTGACACCTCTATGCACATAACCTAGAAAACTAGAAGAAATGGATAAATTCCTGGAAACACAACCTCCCAAGATTGATCAGGAAGAAACTGAATCTCTTAAGAGACCAATAATGAGTTCTGAAATTGAATCAATAACAAAAAGCCTACCAACAAATAAAAGCCCAGGACCAAATAGATTCACAGCTGAATTCTACCAGATATCTACCCAAATCAACCTGATTTGGGTTGTTTCTTATTCAGAAGAGCTGGTACCAGTCCTGCTGAAACTATTCCCAAAAATTCAGGAGGAGGGACTCCTTTCTAATTCATTCGATGAGGTCAGAATCATCCTGTTATCAAAACCTAGCAGAGACACAACAATAAAAGAGAGTTTAAAACAGAAAACTTCAGGCCAATATCCTTGATGAATATAGATGCAAAAATCCTCAACAAAATACTAGCAGACAACCCTGCAACACATCAAAATGCTAATCATCACAATTAACTAGGATTTATCCCTGGTACGAAAAGTTGGTTCAACACATGCAAATCAATAAATTCATCACATGAACAGAACTAAAGACATAAACTACATGATCATCTCAATAGATGCAGAAAAGGCTTTCAATAAAATTCAACATCTCTTTATGTTAAAAAAAAAAAAAAAAACCTTCAACAAACTAGGCATTGAAGGAACATACCTCAAAATAATAACCATCTATGACAAACCCACAGCCAACATCATACTGAATGGGCAAAAGTTGGCAGCATTCTCCCTGAGAACAGAATCAAGACATCGATGCTCTCTTTCACCTCCCCTATTCAACATAGTACTGGACATCCTAGCCAAAGCAATCAGGCAAGAGAAAGAAATAAAAGACATCCAAATAGGAAGAAAGAAAGTCAAACTCTCTCTGCTTTGAGACAATATGATTCTATACCTAGAAAAACCTCATAGTCTCTACCCAAAAGCTCCTATATCTGATAAATAACTTCAACAAAGTTTCAGGGTACATAATTAGTATATAAAAATCAGTAGTGTTTCTATACACCAACAATGTCCAAGCTGAGAGTCAAATCAAGAACACAATTCCATTCACAATAGCCACAGGAAGAATAAAATGTCTAGGAATACAGCTAACTTGGGAGGTGAAAAATCTCTACAACAAAAATTACAAAACATTACTCAAAGAAATCAGAGATGACACAAATGGAAAAACATTCCATGTTCATAGATAGGAAGAATTAATACTGTTAAAATGGCCATACTAGCTGAAGCAATGTACAGATCCAATGCTATTCCTATCAAATTACCAAAGACATTATTCACAGAATCAGAAAAACTATTTTAATAATAATTTGGTTCCACATGAAAATAGTTTTTCATATGGAAAAGTATTTCATAGGGAAAAACTATTTTCACATGGAACCAAAAAAGTTCTTGAATAGCCGAGGCAATTCTAAGCAAAAAGAACAAACCTGGGGGCATCATGTTACCTAACTTTAAACTATACTAAAGCTACGGTAACTAAAACAACATGATATCGGTACAAAGACAGACACATAGTCCCATGGAACAGAATCAAGAGTCTAGAAATAAAGCCACACACCTACAACCATCTGATCTTTGACAAAGTCAACAAAAACAAGCAAAGTGAAACAGGACTCCCTATTCAATAAATGGTGCTGGGATAACTGACTAACAATATACAGAAGATTGAAACCGGACCTCTTCCTTACAGCATATACAAAAAGCAACTCAAGATAAAGACTTAAATGTAAAACTTAAAACTATAAAAACCCTGGAAAATACCATTCCAGACATTGGTTCTGGCAAAGATTTTATGATAAAGATGCCAAAAGCAATTGCAACAAGAACAAAAATTGACAAATGGGGCCTACTCAAACTAAGGAGCTTCTGTGCAGCAAAAGAAACTATCAACAGAGGAAACAGATAACCAGATAACACATAGAATGGGAGAAAATATTTGCAAATTAATTTATTTAATTCCTTTTAGATTCTGGATATTAGACCTTTGGATATAAATTAACAACCTATGTAAGATACATAAGTCTAATATCCAGAATCTAAAAGGAATTAATTAACAACCCATATAAGACACATAGGTCTAATATCCAGAATCTAAAAGGAATTAAATAAATTAACAACCAAAAAACAAACAGCCACATTAAAAAGTGGGCAAAAGACATGAACAGATACTTTTCAAAAGAAGACATACAAGTGGCCAACAAGCATATGAAAAATGCTCAGCATCACAAATCATTAGAAAAATGCAAATCAAAACCACAATGAGATACCATCTCACACCAGTCAGAATGGCCATTATTAAATAGTCAAAAAATAACAGATGCTGGCAAGTTTGCAGAGAAATAGTAACACTTACATACTGCTAGTGAGAATGTAAGTTAGTTTAGCCATTGTGGAAAGCAGTGTGGTGATTTCTCAAAGCACTTAAGAACTACTGGTTGGGCGTGGTGGCTCACACTTGTACTCCTAGCATTTTGGGAGGCCGAGGTGGGTGGATCACCTGAGGTCAGGAGTTCAAGACCAGCCTGACCAATATGGAGAAACCCTGTCTCTACTAAAAATACAAAAAATTAGCTGAGCATGGTGGCACATGCCTGTAATCCCAGCTACTCAGGAGGCTGACGCAGGAGAATCGCTTGAACCCAGAAGGCAGAGGTTGTGATGAGGCCAAGATCACACCATTGCACTCCAGCCTAGGCAACAAGAGTGAAACTCTGTCTCAAGGAAAAATAAAAACCAGAACTACTATTCGATCCAGCAATCCCATTATACCCAAAGGAATATAAATTATTCTACCATTAAAAGACATGTATGCCTGTGTTCATTGCAGCACTATTCACAATAGCAAAGATACGAAATCAACCTAAGTGCCCATCAATGGTAAACTGGATAAAGAAAATACAGCACATGTACACCATAGAATATTACACAGCCATAAAAAGAATAAAATCATGTCCTTTGCAGCAACGTGAATGAAGCTGAAAGTCATTATCCTAAGTGAACAGGAAGGAACAGAAAAACAAATAACACATGTTCTTACTTATAAGTGGGAGCTAAACATTGAGTATATTTGGACGCATGTGTACTGGAGGGTACAGTGTGGGAGGAAGGAGAGGATGGAAAAACTGCCTATTGAGTACTAGCTTATTACCTGGATGCTGAAATAACCTGTACACAAGACCCCCGTGACACACAATTTACCTATAGAACAAACCTGCACATGTGCCCTTGAACCTAAAATAAAAATTTTTTAAAATTTAATTTCTCTTCCTCCCTGTGGTGGATATTGTGAGAGATACAAGGGTCAATAAAATAAGATTGCTACTTTCAAGACACTGTTATCTCAGGAGGAAGAACTAAGCAAGTGCACAAATAACTCTAGGACCTCTGTCATGTACCCAGAGTGGACACGAATCAATGGTACTTTAAAATTACACGCCACAATTCTGATTTTTCATATTGGATCCATATTTATTGTTTTTTTCACTATTACATTTTAAGTTCTGGGGTACATGTGCAGATCATGCAGGTTTGTTACACAGGTATTCACGTGCCATGGTGGTGATTTGCTACATCCATCACCCCGTCATCTACATTAGGTATTTCTCCTAATGCTATCCCTCCCCAATCCCTCCACCCCCTGCTATCCCTTCCCTAGCCCCCCACTCCCCAGGCCCCAGTGTGTGATGTTCTCCTCCCTGTGTCTGTGTGTTCTCATTGTTTAACACCCACTTATGAGTGAGAACATGGGGTGTTTCGTTTTCTGTTCTTGTGTCAGTTTGCTGAGAATGATGGTTTCCAGTTTCATCCATGTCCCTGCAAAGGACATGAACGCATCTTTTTTTATGGCTACATAGTGCTCCATGGTGTATATGTGCCACATTTTCTTTATCCAGTCTATCATTGATGGGCATTTGGGTTGGTTCCAAGTCTTTGCTATTGTGAACAGGGCTGCAATAACATAAGTGTGCATTCATCTTTATAATAGAATATAATAGAATCCATATCTATTGTTAATCACAACTCTTTAAAAATGCAACAAATGCTTTAATTATTTGAGATAAAGTTCAGTCATACTGGGTATCCAGCCCCAAGCTGTCTCTGAATAATTTTGTTGCCCATATTTGGGCTGGATGTGTTCAACAGCCACAGATGTTACACAGGATCAGCTGGGGGAGGGGGCAGGAAAGAGAGGTCAGAGAGAGCTAGGCAGGAAGGAGAATGGTGGGAAAGTAGAGTGGGAAGAACAGGGAAGCTTTGGGCTTCCTCAGAGGTGAAAGCAGACCCACGAAGGAGGAGGACAAAGAGCTCTGTGAATGTCCCTGTTCCCAGAGCTGTTGTCTGGGGCCAGGTCTACAACGAGCACTTTGAAGCTTTTGGTCAAATCACTTCAGGCCGCTTTCCTCTCAGCTAAGTGTTCAAGAGAAAGTATAGAATTCCCTTTCCTTTTTATCTCCACACTTTGTATTTCCATGGTGCTTGGAACTTTTAACAAATCAACACATCTTTCTCCTTCAAAAGCCTTAGTTACTCAAATCTGTAGTCCCATCTCCTAAGAGGCATTAGATAGCTTTGTATTAGGTTTTATTTTTACATTCAGGCAAATAACTCCTTGGTTTTCAAATGATTTTATATATTATCATGCACCAAGCAGTTTATTTTAGAATCCTGGGATCTTTCAGGTAAAAAGCCCAAAGAACTGATAGATAATCAACAGAAATGGCAGCTTGGGTTCTGGCTATTGTGAATGTGAATATTATCTGTAATATTCCTATTGGTAACAAATATAGCCTTCCTTCAAAGCGATAAGGAGATGAGAAACAGTTTTACCGTGAAAGTCCTTCTGATGCAGTAGAAAGACAGTAGCAGGGTTTTTAAAGCAGCAACTAGGATATTTTTAAACATAGGGTTTCTTCTCCTCTCAAACTATAAAGTAGTGTTTTAGCCACAGTGGTAATTTCATACAATGAATAAAAACTAAAACCCACTAATATATCTGAAAATACAACTTACTAAATTATACTGACTGGTAAATTATAGACTGTATGGAGTCACTATGACAAATGCTAATGGAATATGGAAAGCAAAACGCTGTTCTCCCATTGGCTGGGGGACTGGTCTTTAACTGCTGGGGAAGACCAGCTCAGTAAACAGGAAGTCATCTCCATGGCAACAGGCCATTCAACTTAACTTTTTAATACATGAAGAGGTAATTACTTTATTTTTTATTTCCATTTTTATAATTTTCACAGTTTATAATAGCAGTGAGGACCTTTGGGTCAGGCATTTCCTGGCTGTTAATAACAGGCTGATTTAAGGTCACCAGTGCTTAAACGTTGTGCCAATTTTTTTTTTTAATGAAAAGAGAGCTGTGATTTTTTTTTCCCTTCCTGAAGTCTGTAGCACAAATAAATGACAGAATTTTATGTTCACACACATGGTGTTTTGATTTCCTGCAGATGATAACATCAGAGACAGGACTGATAACCATTGGGGGTGTTGGGGGTAGGGCTTGGGACACCACAGAAAAGCCACAGCTGGGTTCCTGGGGATGGTAGTTTGAAAAATAAACCCAGGGGACTGAGAGAGAAAGATCGAGTGCCTTGCAGGAAAGAATTCAGAAGGAGATACACAGCCTCAGAGCCCAGCAACGTTCTGTGGAGACAGTGATCAATGAGGGGTTCCTTCTGAATGTACCACAGGGCCAGGAGGCCTGGGCAGTTTCCCCGGCCTTGGGCCAACCTGAAACACCCAGGAAATAATGTTTCCCATAGTAGGAGGTAACCTTAGTGATCTATGCATTGAAGCGTCTCAAGCCAGCCTGCAGTTATGGGCTGTCTTAGGAACAAGAGGCAAAGACTGGGTGAAGTCATTACCTAAGGCAGCAGAATCCACAGCACAGCAGTGCACTGCAGGAGAGGCAGGACCCAGACAGGGGGCACAGCGCTCTTAGGAGCCAGTGGGAAATTTTCAATCCAGCTTTTCAGTCTGTTTCCCAGCTGAGTACTTAAAGGGAAGATGGTACAAGAAGGGTGTGGCAACCCTCTTCAGCTCCTCTTACCCAAAACACAATCCTACTTTATCCTATTTTACCATCATTGTGTAGACAGACATCCAACAGAAAAAAGAGAAGACAGGAGAAAAATCTCTGACAGACACACTCTTAGCCAACAGAGCGCTAGGAAGCCATCAGGCCCCAGAGAAGCAAAGGGGAAAGAGGGAAAACAGCAGCTGCAGAGTAGAAAGAAAGGAGGCACAGTGATGTGCCAAATATCCCAGTGCAGAATCCAAACCCAAGAAGGCCCTTGAAACGAAGGGAGAGGTGGTATCTAGGAGAAGAGCAGGACGAATCCTGCAGACAACAGAGCTGTGAACAGCTCAGGCACCGAAACTCCAGAGTCCTGGAGATGCCCAGTGAAAATCGTGTTTCCTTGATAAATGCTGGCATTTTGATGACTGCGTAGCTAGAGATATAATAATTAGCAAGTTTTATTTTTTAAAAACACGGAAATGTATTTTACATTTTTAAAGCTATACTATTAGCACACAGAACCCATCAAAGTTGGAGAAGGGATAGATGCCACCAATAGGCTGGCTCAGGAGCTGGGCTAAAATGCGGGGCATAGACTTTGCCCTTGGAGTACCTGAGAGGATCCCTCTTGGACTCCTTGTGCAGGGGTTTTCTGATCATCACCCTCCTCAGCCACATTGACACAAATGCCATAGGATGAGAGGTCACTAAAGTTAATGCTTTCTTTTCTTTTCCTATCTCTCACTGTAGATTTCATTACCTTAAAATCTGAGATACCAAGATCCGCTCCTCCACCTGCCAACCCACATCAGGCATCTGGACTTTCCAGTGTCGTCATTAAGATGGCCTCATGCGCTGGGGCCAAAACTCCTTTTCTCAGACTGGGGCTGCTCGGATTTGGAATCCTGTTGCTTTTCATTTCTTAAGCAAGATATTTTAATAACTGTCCTTGCCTTTATGATGTGGGTCACAGCTTCAAAATGAAACTAAACTGTGATTGAAGTAACCATTGGGATACAGACTGGATTTCAGTCTGCTATAAAAATAAATAAATAAATAAAATAAATCTGTCACTCTAGTAACAGATTCCCTGGTTCCCTGATCCTGTGTCCTGTGTGTCTTCAACAGCTGTGGGGCATCTCTAGAGTAAGTCACAAGTTCAAAACTGTATATGTGGTCTGAGGCTAATGGATATGAATGGATTTGCCCCATACCTTGTTTGTAGCCTCATTTTCTACTGCCAGATCCTCTTAGATTTCCAATAAGTAACATCAAATGCTGCCTCAAGTAGTTAGGCATAGATGGGGATGCCTACTTAGAGGAGATGGTTCTGGATTGAATATTTAAGAAGGCAGGAATCTAGGTAAATTGTGATCGGGGTTGGCATTCACTGAAGGAGCTATCACAGGAGACAGTAAAATGTCACGCTGGACATCAGATTCTGTCTGCAGTGAGAGGATAGCAGAGCTAATAGGGACTCACTCCAGAAGACACACTCCAAGGGCTTCTGACATCCAGTGGGAGAGTGGGGTCAGAAAGCAGAGAATGGAGCCAGGTTTCAAGCTTCTGCTTGTCTGGTCTATCGCAGGAGACCAAGGAGAGATTTCCTGGGTGGTTTGCTTGCTGATTGAGTTGGCTTTAGTTGCCTTCCCTCCTTGGGGCTACTTGAATAGCTTGAAGGCTAGGCTGAATCTGATGGAAGACAGAGCAGAAGCGTCAGGGTGACCTTAAGGGGATATCAGGTCTGTCCTTGGAAGGGGAGTGAAGGAAGTAAACCTGCCCACGTGTGGGAAAAGATTCACACCAAGACATACGGCTGGAATCATGTGGAGGATCTGGGGCTAGACATGGGTCCACTGGAGGACAGCCATAGACTTTACAATTCGTGTCATACTTACTTATTAAATACCTACAGCCAGCAGAGACCTGGACGGAGGAAGGCTCTCACAGGGTGATTAAAGAGGCTGAACTAGGCAGTAGACTGCAGGAAGGGACAGGCGGAAGGTAGGGGCAGGAGCAGATTTGGGGAGCTATGAAGCCTAAATCTCCCTCAGTCCCCAGTCAAACAGACACAGTTAAAAACCAAGCAAGAGTCAGGGTCTGCACATCTCCTTTACTTCCCTACTTTTTTTTTTTTTTTTTTTAGATGGAGTCTTGTACCGTAGCCCGGGCTGGAGTGCAGTGGCACGATCTCAGCTCACTGCAACCTCTGCCTCCCAGGTTCAAGCTATTCTCTTTGCCTCAGCCTCCCAAGTAGCTGAGGGATTACAGGCACCTGCCACCATGCCCGGCTAATTTTTTTGTATTTTTAGTAAAGACAGGGTTTCACTATACTGGCCAGGCTGGTCTCGAACTCCTGACCTCGTGATCTGCCCCCCCCTCAGTCTCCCAAAGTGCTGGGATTACAGGCTTGAGCCACTGCGCCCAGCCTACTTCCCTACTTTGTTTAATTTCTGTCCTTCCAAAGGTGGGGTAAAACAAGCGTCTCCGTGGTTTTCATCAAATCCTCCCCACACTCACATCATTCATTTACTCATTTTTTTTCTTCATTTGACACATATTTATTGACCACCGACTAACCTCTAGGCACCGAGTTAGGTACTACGGATGCATCAATACTTAAGACAGATACAGTCTCTACAATCATGGGACATATTGTCTAGAGCAGGTGTCGGCAAACACTTTTCTGTAAAGGGACAGATAGGAAATATTTCAGCCGATCCAAGTAGTCAGCTCTGCAATTGTAGTGTAAAAGAAGCCAGAGACAGAATATAAATGAGTGAGCGTGGCTGTGTTCCAGTGAAACTTTCTGTACAAAAACAGGTGTCGGCCCAGATTTGGCCTGAGGGTCATAGTTTGCTGACCCTGGTCTAGAAAGGAAGTCTCTAAGTATGTAATTGTGAGCATGCTGACTGTTTTGAGAGGGTAAGAGTGATATGAGAACAGAGAATAAGGGGCTCTAAATTGCCAAGAAGTTGAGACCTGAGGATGTGGTGTTTAAGCTGAAATATAAAGGTTCGATAATAATAATTAAGTTGGATGGGTACCTGGGAGTTGGAAGCACAAAGAATATTCCAGGGAGAAAGACACACATGGAAAAATGCCCAGGCATAAGAGAAAGAAAGGGAAACACTCAGCTTGGCTGTAAGGAAGAATGGAAGATGGAAACATGAGAGATTAGACTGCAGATGTGTGCAAGGGGCCGACCACAGAGGGCCTGGTAAGTCAGGTTAAGAAGTTTGGACTTTCCCTAACCTAAGACGATGGGAAGCTTTTAACGGGTTTTAAACACTGAAGTGGCATGATCACATTTGTGTGTTTGAAAGCTCCCTCCAGTGTGGGATGGAATACAGGTCAAAGTTATCAAACCAGTAGTCAGCTAGAAAGCTGGAGCCAGTCCACAGAAAAGATGATAATGGTCTGAGGATTGTGGTGGCAGAAATGATGGGGAGAAGTGGTTGAGCTTTACAACGACTTGGGAAGTAGTCCTGGAGCAAGCAGCAAGCTCAAAAGTCTCTGTTTAGGTTGGAGTCTCATTTTGCCATTTTTTGCTTTGTGGAAGAGGAAGAAACTTTGATAGGGGAGGATACCGTCAAGGAAGGCAGGAGGTAACCGTGGGAGGGCAGGTGTGGGAGCAGGATGAAAAGGCAGCTCGCATTAAAGGGGAGCATCTTCATCCCCTCACTTCCAAGCATGAGAATGTGTACAGAATAGACTTTCTAGATAGGTCGAATAGGCTCTGTGAAATGAAGGCTCTCATGCATGCATAGTTAAACCCATGCTGGTGTTGATGGATTCCTTATATGTAATATTTCTGTATATTTTGATGAACTTCCTCTAAATATGATGGGCCAGAGTATGCCCACCGGTTGCTCAAAGATACCAATTACCTGATTTGATATTCTGTAATATCTAACAGACAACAGAACTTTCTTTCTAGGCACTCTCAAAGATGACTTCAGAGACAGACAGATAATCCATTGTCATTTTAAAATATTTTAAAGGTCTTTGAAAGGGATAGGTGATTTCAAAATGTCTGAAAATTTTAATGTTAGGAAAAGCTAGAGGCCAAGCAGTTGCAATTCTACTAAGCATTAAGTTGAATTTTATCTTGGTAATTAGGCAAATCTCAAGGGGAGGGGAAGAAAGAAACCAAAACCAAAACTCAGCGAATCTCTCTACCTATGACAAAAAAATTAGTTACCTGATAATCACTTTATTTCAGAAAAACAACAGGTGCTGTTGCTAACAGATTAGATGAGTATTTAAAGGAAGATTCTAGGTGAAAACCTCTTTCACTGGAGCATCCAATGAAGGTAGGCAAAGGGAAATAAAATCCAAGCCAGGGAGTTTTCCTCTCAGCAGAACAGAATCCTATCTGAAGGGTGAATGCCAGGATGACCCAGGTCAGTCTGTCTCTGGATCCAGCACCTCCTTTTGGGTAGCCGTCAGCCCTGCACTTCTAAGTCGACAGGAAGCAGTCAGCAACATCCCTTGACCCCTGTGTGGATTCAGGATCTCAGCGCGGCGTCAAACTCCTGCGTGGCCCGACATCACTGTCTACACAGGCGAAGTGAAGTGAAGAGGACAGGACAAAAACCACCTGCTTAATTCTGGCATCCTCGGAACCTCCTCTTAAGGAAGGAGTCTTGGACTCCACCTCACCCCCACTGTCTGCTCACTGAGTCGTTTCTTCACTGAGTCGGCCGATTTTATCATTGACATGCTCAGCATAAGTGACCGCCTAATAATCAATTTTTTTCTTATAAAACGTAAATGAGGTTGTTTTGTGCAGCTGGGTGTGAACAGCATAGAGAATGCTGAGCCTTCATAATAGTCATGAGTTATGGACTACCTCGCTTAACCCAGTAAGAATTGTAGACCACTTGGAGACAGAGACTGGTTTTTACTCGTCTTTGTATGTTTTGCAATGCCATGAATATAAAAGCTCAATAAAGTTGTTAAGAAATGCATAGTTTGATTTGTGGTCTTCCCATTACATATGGGCTGTGGCTCTCAAAAGAGGCTCACATCCAAATCCACTCCTTAGAGTGGATTTCTGTTTTGGTTGGGAACTACTCGGGACAATAAAGCTGCTTCAGAAAACTGAAGCTTTTTTGAGCCAACCTTAATGCTAATTTCAGGCAGATTCCTTGCAATGACTTGCAGCTGTGACTGTCATTCTGCCATGGGAAAAGTGTCAGCAAGACCGAGAATAGTAGCAGTCTGTCATCTCCCTGTTTTTGACGTTCTCATCTACAATGTTAATTAAGAAGTTGCTGTGCACAGAATGAAAATAAAAGTCAAGAAAAGTAGCAAAGGCAAAAAGTGCAATTGTGGTAGTATTAAAATACACATTTTGTTTTCCTGCATTGTACGTGAGCTCCATTCTACTCATTTTGGCTGCAAGCATGTCGTAACTTGCAAACAAATAAACACTGATGCCCATATCATGAGAGGAAAATTCAATTGATACATGGTTTCTGTTTTAAATCTATTACCAAAGTTAGTTAAATAGATTCTGTTTTGATTAATCCATTAGTAACTGAAACCGTGCTTTTATTTCACACATTTGTTTGAGTTTCTCCTGTCTTGCATTTCCCAGCAGACAGGGCAACTCAGCAATGCTTTCATGAGTCAGTACCTCAGGTGAATTTACAAGGTCTTGATTTAGTAAAATGAGTTTTGGAAATAAAAATATAATCACAAGATTTTAAATTGTGAATTAGTGTTGCTGGACACATATAAATACTTTGATGATAATATCAGAGTGTGCAATTTGAAGATGATTACTTCTAAACCTAGTTTAATAAAAATTCATGTTTACCTAAGGGTTTATATGGTGGTTATCTTTTATATTTTAGGTTAATTCTTTCATGAAGCTTTCAGAGAGTATTTGAAATTTTATTTATTTGTTTGTTTATTTATTTATTTAACAAAGAGTGGACTCATTCACAGGCTCAGAGTTCTCTCTGTCTGGGAAGAGGGTAGCATCAAAAATAGTAGACTGGGTGGAATTGAAGGTTGGCCTTTAACCTTTGCTGAAAGGATAATGTTTCAGCTATCTGAAGAATGTGTCAGAGAAGGCAAGTGAGCGCCACAAGATAAACGGAGATGGAGAAAAAGAAAATTGTTGCAGACCAGAGAAGTCAATGAATCAATAGTATTGGTGGATCAGCTACCACATCTGCTCACCCACGACATGTTTTTATCCATCCCCTCCACGAATTGTATAAAAGTTGTAGCTAAAATGAGGCTAGTAATTTTCTTTCTTCTCTGATGTCAATCAGATGTTCTTCAATTCATCAGAAGTAGTTACATTTTAACATTTTTAACAAATGAGTTTAAAAACAGCCAAAACTATGTTTTGGAAAAAAAATAGAGGAATTTAAAACATGCTGAAAAAAAGTTTCTGAGTTTCTTAAGTTACAAGTTTTTAAGGTAAAACACATTGCTTCGGGCACTAGAATAATAAAATGATGGAAACATTTTCAGACATTTCCTTCCACAATGTTCCCTCTACAGCGAGATCTCCTTTCAAACAGCAGGTGGCTTTTAATGTATTGTTGTAAGGTTGCTGTTACAGTGAAAGGAAAGTTTACATTTATGGCTAATTAAAAGTTCGTATTGGAAGGAGAAGCAAAACCTCTAAAATTTTCCTGCTAATCACTTGCTCTTTCATTCTAATATTACATTGAATGTAATCTCTATTTAATCTGTAGGAACTTTTAAAAACCACTTGTATATTTGGAGAGTATTAGATCAGTTAGAACTAAATGATAACAATCCACTTCACTACGGCATATATCAACTGCAACACATCACAATTCAGGTAATTTGGGCAAGCACTCACTCCTCCCCTGGTATTGATGACCTAGGACCACTGACTGTATGGACCAAGTGTGGGAGGTGGTGCTAATTCTTACATCACATATTGATGTATTTCATTGATCTTTTTACATATGAAAATAGATAAAAATGAAAGTTGTCATGTTTTTCCATACCCCAGTGGATTATCTTTTTAAAAAATAGACTATTTTTTAGAGCAGTTTTAGGTTCACTGGATCATCTTTTGTATCTTTGCTTGCACCCTATTTTTTTCCTTCAACTTTTATTTTAAGTTCTGGGGTACACGTGCAGGACATACAGGTTTGTTACACAGGTAAATGTGTGGCATGGTGGTTTGCTACACCTACCAACCCAACACCTAGGTAGTAAGCCAAGCATCCATTAGCTATTTTGCCTGATGCTCTCCCTCCCCGCACCCCCCGACAGGACCCAGTGTGTGTTGTTCCTCACATGTGTCCATGTGTTCTCATTGTTCAGCTCCCACTGTAAGTGAGTACGTGTGGTGTTTGGTTTCCTGTCCCTGCATTAGTTTGCTGAGGATAACGGCATCCAGCTTCATCCATGTCCCTGCAAAGGACATGATCTCATTGCTTTTTATGGCTGCATAGTATTCCATGGTATATAGGCATCACTTTATCCAGTCTCTATCCCTGCTGGACATTTGGGCTGATTCCATGTCTTTGCTATTGTGAATAGCATGCACCCTGTCTTGACAATTGCTATCTTAAATGAGTGGTAAGGTGATGGCAAAGTGTATAATGACTTCTTACAGCTGTATAATTTGAATCTCCCTAGACCTCACAAGTGGCATTTTAGATTCTATTGTCTTTTTGGACTTAAATGCTTACTGCAAGACATTCAATTTCCCCTAAAGCCCATTAAATGACTGATGGGTCTGGCTGGGGACATCTCTACACGTATTTATAAATCATTTTCAAGCTCTCCTGCATGCCCTCCTTGTTGGTGTCTGCTCCAGGCCATCACGCAAGGGGGATGCTTTTCCGATATCCCCAGAGCTTTGGTCTGTGGTGAAAATGTTGACCCTACCCAGAGCCCTGCATTCTGCAGCTTCCCCAAGATGCTGAAACTTGAAGTGTGTTTTGCAGGAAAATGAGTAACTCAGCGCAATAATTTGGTTGACATGATGACATGATCCAAATGGAATATCCCCAAACATCTATGTCTCTTCAGAATTTTTCTACTTTTATGATTTTTAATTTCACAATTACTTTCAGCCAAATGTTTCTGCCCTACACTATTTGTAACATTGAGGAGTTGGAAGCAACTTTTAAATTGCTGGCACAGTTTCACTATTACAAACTCCACAGAGTACAATTATTTCACTGGCAGAAAATGTATTGGAAGAAAGAAAACTAGGGAAAAAAAGAGAAATGTATTTATTCACCAATAAATTTTTGAAAAGCAAAAATAATTAACATTTGCATAGTTACAAAACTGACTGATCATGAACCCAAATTTTCCATGCAGAAAAAAAAATTGTATTTGAGATATATTTGTTTTTTCAAAAAAGAAACAATCTTTCAAACAAAATACTCATCCAAAGCTAAGTTGTTAATTTTCATCACTGCCATCTTGTTTGGAATTTAATTTCTTATAATCAAATTGTCTGTAGCCATGTCACCTGGAGGAAACATCTTTTTCCCTGGTTCTGAGTCATTTTCTTTTACTCAAGTTCTGAGATGCGCTCGCTGAGTCCCAGTTATTTACAGAGAGGCCCAGGAATGCAGGTGTTTGCTTCAGTCTGTAGCCGTGTCCACCAAGAGGCATCGACCAATCCCTGCAGCCCTCTGAATGCTGTCACTTCTTCCTTCAGAAAGCTATTTTCACCTGTCCTCCCTTGTTCCACATGTGGACAACTCAAGGGACCTGTCAATCTGATCAAATTCAATACTGGGTTGACACTGGAAACTTCTTTATTAAACAGCATTTTATAATTTAAAAAATATATTCACATCCATCATCAATCATTTAATTCTGTCAACACACCTGTGAGGTAGTCAGAGCAGAAGTAGTTTGACCAATTTTCAGATGAGAAAAGCTAAAGGAAACTTTAATATAATTTATTTATTTATTTAATTTTTATTTATTTATTTTTGAGAAAGAGTCTCGCTCTGTTGCCCAATTTGGAGTGCAGTGGTGAGATCTCGGCTCACTGCAACCTCCGCCTGCCAGGTTCAAGCAATTCTCCTGCCTCAGCCTCCTGAGTAGTTGGGATTACAGGCACACGCCACCGTGCCCGGCTAATTTTTGTATTTTTTAGTAGAGATGGGGCTTTGCCACGTTGGCCAGACTGGTCTTGAACTCCTGACCTCAAGTGATCCACCCACCTTGGCCTCCCAAAGTGCTGGAATTACAGGCATGAGCCACTGTGCCCAGCCAGAAATTTAATATAATTTAAAAGTCCAATTCTCGGATTTTCCATGGTGCATAAAGTAGTGCAGAAAATCTCATACTTGCTTTAAACAGAAATATTCCATTCCATCCCTCCTACCCAACAAACTCTTCTAAGGAAGTACCATATGTATCCAGATACAAAACATTTTATTAATATGAATTTGCTGGTATAAACTGAAATTTATTATGAGTTCAATCAATGAAAATAACGAGACTAACTTTGCAAACATAAGAACTAATTGGAAATTCGGGGTTAAGAATGACAATAGTTCTCTTATCCTCAGTATTGAGTCACTTCTCAACTTGTTTCAGTTTTACAATATTTGGAATACACTGGTTTACCAGATAGGATAGGGAGACTTCTAAGATGGTCCCTGCCTCAGTCCACTTTGCACTTCTATAGCAGAATACTATAGATTAAATAGTTTATAATGGACAGAAATTTATTGGCTCACTGTTCTGGAGGCTGGGAAGTCCAAGATTGAGGAGCCAGTATTTGGCTAGGACCTTTCCGCTGCATCATCCCATGGTGGAAGGCAGAAGAGCAAGAAAGAGAAAACAGGGCTGAACTTGCTCTTTTATAATGGCAGTAATCCCACCCATGAGAACAGAGCCCTCACAGCCTAATCACCTCTCAAAGGCCCCGCCTTTGAATACGGTTTCAATTGCAATGCAATTTCAACATGAGTTTTGGGGGGGACAAACATTCAAACCAGTGCAGTCCCTAGTGATCCATGCTTCCTGGTATTTGTATCTTCATGTAATTTCCTCCTTTGAATACAGGCTGAACCTAGTGACTCGCTTCTACTGAATAGGATACAGGAAAGGCAATGAGCTGCCTTTTCCCTACTTATGAGATTAGATCACAAAAAGATTATGACTTCCATCTTGCTAGAACTCACTTTCTCTGGCCCTTCTCACCTGCTGTCTCTGAAGAAGCTCAGTGCCTGGCTGTGAGCTGCCCTACGGAGAGATCCATGTCAAGGAACTGAGAATGCTCCCCAGTCAACAGCTCTTGAAAAACTGAATTCTGCCAACAATGACGTGAGTAAGCCCGGAAACTGATCCTTCCCCAGTGGAGCCTTCAAATGACTATGGTCCCACTCAACACCTTCATTGCAGCATGTGAGAGTTGCAAACCCTGTGAAGCTGCACCCAAGTTCCTATAGAAACTGTTAGAAAATAGATGTTATTTTAAGCCATTGAGTTTTGGAGTCATTTTGATAACTAATACACCAGGCAAGTAGCTGCAAAAGGATGTGGATTTTGAACATCTCCCCTCACAATTTTTGGATTCTTTTGAATTTGACAAAGCAGTCAGGGGAATTAGTACATTATCCTCATAAAGTCGATTACCCCAAAAACAGAAAGTAATGAATATAAGATCTCCAATGTGGCAGGCTGTGTAATAAAATACCTTTAATTATACTTCTCTCTCGCTCTCTCTCTTTTTTTTATGGTATAAATAGACTTTATAGAAGTGAGTTTTATGTAAAATTTTTGTGAAAATCTTCGAAGATGACAAATGTAGCTCAAAGAGCCCAGGTCTTAAAATTAGACTGACTTGTGGAGCCCTGGTTTTCTCATCATAAAGTTGGAATCATGATGCCTCATGGATTCTAAATGACAAAGGCACTCGATTCAATGCCTGGTCAATTGATACCTTTTAGCTTTGCTTATTGCAGGCAATAAAGTTGAGGCCCAGAGAAGTGGAGTGGCTTGATGTGCCCAGAAAGAAGGGAGTCTAGGGCTGTCACTAATCTGATATATCCCTATGCTACTCAGCAGTCGAGCGGCAAATTTTGAGCTCTAAATCCGGAGCTCTGGCTTCCTCCACATCACAATAGTAAGTCCCAAACCACCAACTCTGCATGTCTAATTCCCAAGAAGAATTCTTGGGACTTCTGTTAAAACCAGCCACTCTCGTGGAGTCTGTGACACACTAAGAACAAAGGCTTACAAAGATAGCTGGAAGAAGAGTGGCACTTTCTTTAGAGAAACCCACATTTAAAATGCCATCTTCTAAACGCAATCTTCCCTCCACCCTCTAGCTTCGATTTTGACATTGATAGAGAAGCTTTCAAGAAAGCGGCATAACTCAGTTAGATGAAGCTACTCATTTGAAGGAACAATACATAATGAATGGCACTTATGTGTGGTGATTGTAACAGCAATTGCCTTCTGCCATTTTTCTCTCTGAGACAAACCAGAAAAACCCTGCCAGGCTTCAATCCTGGTGGCATGGTATGAAGTAGCACAAGTACTGCCAGCTGCATCTGCCCCTTTTCTTTCCAACCTATGTAGAACTAAGCAGAGAGCTTCAGGCGTACCAACTCAACCTTTTGTGCTCCATTGGGCACTTAGCTAATATCTCTTGGGCATGAAAAGGGAAGTCATTGGGCTTATTGAAAACTTATTGCACATTCTGAAATAACAGAAACATCTGGGCAAATATGCTCCCAAGAAAACCCATTTATGAATCAATAAATAAGTGATACAGAAAATATGAAACTGTATCTAATCACTTGCTTACTTTTTTCTCCTTTCTTTTTACTTGGAATATCCACGTCACTGATGTGTCAATACTTCTTGACGGTATGTCAGTTAACAATAATCACACCTCAGATAAACATCACTGGCCACATGACTGCCACTGTGCAAAGCGTAACTATATTTTAAATCAATGGAATTTGACTTAGAGCAAAGAAAGTATTTGCCCAAACTTTGTAGGTCTTTTGACTCTTCAGAGTTTGCATCATGTAGTAGAAAAACCACTGCCAGAAGGTAGGCAGATCTGGTTTCTAGTCTTGGCTCTGGCAGCGATTTCCCAGCTGGGTCATAAGCAGTGGTGTGGTATTTGCAAGGCTCTCTCCTCTGTACCACATTCAGGGCAAACTTTAAAGCTTCTCCCTACCTCTACAGCCATGACCTTGTCTAAGTCATGTTGCTCTCTTGTCTGCACCACCCAATTGTCTTCCAGCTCATCTGCCTGCTTTATTCCCATTCCTTCCAACCCATTCCTCTCCTGCTAGAATGTATTTACAGAAGTAAATCAAGGCATGTCACTCTCTACTTAAATCCCCCCCTAGTTTCCCACTGCCCACCTTTACCCCCTCATCTCTTGTTTGTCCCCTGCCTGTCCAAGACACACCTGGCACTCTGATCTTTTGTCAATACTTAAGCCAAGCGCCTTCCTGCTTTTCTTCTTTCCTCTGTCTAGAACACTTTTCACCTAGTTTTTTTCAAATCACTCTTAAGTTGGTATGTAATAGATAGTAGTTAAAGTAAACGAGTAAATGAATAAGTAAATCAACCTCAATTCTTATTTGCTCTTTGTCATACTTGATATTAAATATCAGGTCCTAATAGGAGGTTTCTAACTATTTTAACAAAAGGAATCACTCCCCATATTCTCACATGCACATTTTATATTCTTAGCAGTTACCACAATCTGTAGTTCTTCTTTCTTTTGTTGTTTCTGTTGTTCACTTGTTTATTATGTGTCTTTTCCATCTGAATTTAAGCTCCCTGAAGGCAGGAATCATTTCTGTCATTTTCAGCATTATATTCTCAATGCCCATTATGCAAAATGCCTAGCACAAAGTTAGTTTATAATAAATATTTTTGAAGCAAATGAATGAATGAATGAACTAAAATTCGACCATATTTGCTCCTTATTTAATGGCCTTCAAAAGCTCTCCATAGCTTGTAAGAGAAAGACTGGATTCTTTATATACTCTAGAGATGCGACCTTGATGCGACTTCTCTTGTCTAGTGCCGAAAAATTACTTGCATTTTCAATTAAGCTGTATTATTTTAGCCTCCATGTGTCTGCCCTTCCCTGCACCTCTTGATAACAAATGCTTCCTTCTGTTGTAGCATATAATGCCAGGACAAGTATCCCTGGAAGCATGTAACACATGTGACACAAAGTGCTTGCCTAAAATGTTAGCCCCTACCTTATCTGAACATAATTCTCTTGACTAACTTCTATTTGTCCTTCAAAACTCAACTCATGTGCCCATTCCACGGGGAAGCACTTCGATCCCTTTCTCCTCTCTGTCTGCCTTCCCTGTACTGCTTGGTAAAACATGCTGCCTTCTGTTATAGCATATACCACACACTCAAGTAGGACATTTCCCCAGCTAGAGACTTTGTTTCTTGAGAACCAAGCTTGTTTCTTATTACTCTATTTCTTTGTTGCCTAGTACCTAGTAGATATTCCATAAATTCTTTTGAATAAATATTAGTTAATGGCTGACTCATTCTTTCTGAATGATGCAGGAACCTAAGAGGTACCATTTATTACTAAGGGAACATCTTGTAGAATACACTTAAGCTCAGGTAATGAGTCAATCACCATTCAGTGCTAAACTAAAACATTCTATTACCATGGCCTGCATTCACATTTTAAGCTGCCAAAGCTTTTGGCTTTGCAAACCGGTGTCACTCGAGATCAGCATTCCCAGGAATGTTGCAAAGACCATGGGCAACTGTAGGGCTGTCTTGGTTTTGTCCTTGCAATAAAAGTGTAAACTTGCATCTAGAGTTGCCTGATTTTGACAATGGAATTGACCACTTAGAAGGCATAAGGGCATGCTATGGTCAAGCTGAAGTCTGAGTATTATGTGAGGTGTTGCAGAAAAAGAGCCTGAACCTTAGAAAACATCAGGAGAGGTCCCACGTGCTACTTTGTCACGTGTGGCTAGTGGCCCACCTGCATAGAGTCATCAGGGTCTCAGTGGTGGTGGGGTGGGGGACACCGTGACGGGGAGCATGCCTCTCAAGTGGGGTGGTAGAGCTACAATCTCCCTCAAGCCCAGCCAAAATGAAGACTTCTGGAAAGTCTCTCTCTGCTCATGTATAAGTCTTGATGTTCCCTTCTTTCCTTTCTCCCACTTTGTGAAGTAAGCAAAGAATCAAATTGATATGAGGTAGAACCATGTTTATCCTAAAAAAAAATACTAAAAATATCACCTTGTATTTGTCTATCTGTTCAGTGTTTTAGAATTACAGGATAAACACCATTCATGGAAAACAGCCATTAGCATGACGGAAACATTTGAAACTGTGTATTGGAAAATAGAAGGTGAGCCTTGTAAAGCACTGTTTTTCAAAATCTATCTAAAACTACCGAAACTTTTTGTTTAAAATACAGCTTCTCATTGTGGAAGACAGTGTGGCAATTCCTCAAAGACCTAGAGGCAGAAATGCCATTTGATCCAGCAATCCCATTACTGGGTATAGACCCAAAGGGATATAAACTATTCTATTATAAAGACGCATGCACACATATGCTCATTGCAGCACTATTCATAATGAAATAATCTGAACGACGAACACCCATGAAACAAGTTTCCCTGTGTAACAAACCTGCACATGTAGCCCTGGACCTAAAATAAAAGTTTAAAAAATAATAATAAAATGAAATGTAGGGTCCCGGACTATTGAAAGACACAAAGAGGTGGAAGCAGTGTGGTGCAGCCTGGGAATGAGCATTTTTGTGAGTACCCCGGGTGGGTCGCACACTCAATTTTCGAGAAGCCACATTGAAAGCATGTGTTGCTTTCATGAAAGGATAGCAGGGCTACGGGGGTAATACCAGGACAAATGTCCCTGGGAGCATGCAACCAGAGGATTTGGGCAGAATTGAAAAGGAAAGTTATTTTAGAGGAAAAGAATGAAAGAAACTCCAGCTCCTGAATTGAAAGGGCTAAAGTTTGCATGGCAGAAATGAGGCACTGAGTACAAAGGGTGGCCTATTTTTCCCTGTGTAGGGATAGGGCGTGTGGGCACAATTACCATCATCAAAGGGTTTTTCCATGCGTCACTAAATACGAAGTGGCTCTGGGACCACAATCACCTATTATTAGAAATGTAATAGTCATATCTTATTTTAAAACCTGTTTTTAATCTATTGCCACCTGTAAAACTAGACTAAACAGATCAAATGTTAAGGCTATCTAAAAATACTCTGAGCAGAAGCATAATTAAGGTTCTAATTAGAATTATTATTTAGTAGGCTATGTAGACAAGCCCGAAGAGATAAACCTCTATCCGTGGGATTAAGTTATAAGTGTTTATTAAATCTGTGGGTCTATGCCATGTGTTTTTTGGACAGTATAAAAATTATGTTGAACAGGTTTTAAAACCCAAGTAATGATTGCAATTTATTTTCATTTAAAGGATGTTCTAAGTGCAGGGATTTCAACAGACAAAACAATGTGTTGCTTGGTGGTTTCTAGCTTGTGAGAAAAGTTGGCTCTAGGGCTTATGTTCCCTAGGTTTTCAACTACCACTTCAGGGTGGACGAAGAGAGCAAGAGAGAAGAGCATGCTCGATTCGCCTCCTCAAGGTTGTTGTATTTGTGTCATATGCCATAGCAGACTGTAAAATCTCTCGACTTAATTACATATCATACAAGCCACTCCACGTGCAGAAGACAAAATGTAAATACTTTCAGATATAGTCAATCCTTCATTTTTTGTGCTAACAAGGAAAGTGAGTAACATAGACTTTTAAAAAACATCTGCGACCTGAACGTTTTTGGTATTTATGTATTAAAGTGGTCCTTGGAAGAAAACATACACTCAAAATAACAATTCAAAGTAACTGAAATCATGGGGTCTCCATGCAGAAACCCACCTCTAGGTGACATGAAAAATGTTTGAGCATCGTTATCTGGTTTCCTTACACAAATATTTCATGCTGGAAACAACTTCTCAGGCACATGAGAAGGGCCAGTCTAAGGAAAGTAATCATTTCTCTCTCCTTAAATTACCTACCCAATCCACAGTTTCCTTGAGATGAGTAAAGGTTACCAGATGTTTTCTTTGAAGAGACCGATGACACCTAGGGGAACCTCTCCTCCAGTTGCCTGCAGGCCCAACCAATGAGGTCACCAGCCACTGTGCAGGAGTGTGTTCTTTCTATGAAGAATGGCAAGTCTATCAAGTTTCTTATTCCAAAAATGTGTCTCAGATATCTCATGCCTTCCCCACCCACAAGCCAGCTCTCTCTCTTTTTTTTTTTTTCAGAAAGTGATTTATTTAGGCAGAGAAAGAGAAAAAGGAGAGAGAAAAAGATGAGAAAGAGAAAGCTTCCACTAAGATTGTGGAAGGGGACCCAAATATGGAATCCCACAGGCCAGCTCTTTTCTCCTTAAACTCATAAATATCACCACAGTTCTTCAAACAGAAACCCGAGAAACATCTGGATCTCCATCATCTCTACATATGATCCCATGGAGCAGATTTGTCACTTCCTCTGTTTCTGAACATCCCTCGAATTCTACTCTTCTCTGTTCTCAGTGACATCTTTCCCAACCCATCATCGCATCTTGTCTGACTAGTGCTACAGCCTAAGGAAATAGCCTTACCTCTACTCTTTGTGTTCTTCCTTACACTTTACACAGAGCACCCAGAGTGATGGCAAAACATAAATTATATCTTATCACACATGCTCAAAAGCCTTTAATGATTTCTCATTGCACTTAGAAGAAAACAAGAAATTATTGACAATGCCTACAAAATTCAGCATTACTCAGCCATGGCTTATGAGCGCAGCATGATCTCCTGCCACTGTTTCTCTTGCACAGAACCTTCTAGAACTCTGGTCCTCTTTCGAGATGTCAAGGTCTTTCCTCCTTCAGAGCCTTCACACATACTGGCCCAGAGTGGTCCATCTCCCACCAGGCATAACCCAATTACTCGGCCAGTCCTACATTGCCATCGTCCCTCAGCTCCAATATCATTTCTTTCAGGGGAACTTCTCTGATTCCCCCATGCACCTAAACTGAATCCTCCCTATAATTATTTGATTAATTCAATTTGCCTCTTTAAAGGAGAGGATGCAGCCAGGCACAGTGGCTTCCACCTGTAATCCCAGCATTTTGGGAGACTGTGGCATGTGCGTCGCTTGACCCCAGGAGTTTGAGACCAGCCTGGGAAACATGGTGAAACCCTGTCTTTACAAAAAATACAAAAATTAGCTGGCTGTGGTGGCATGTGCCTGTCATTCCAGCTACTCAGGAAGCTAAGGTGGGAGGATCACCTGAGCTCCGGGAGGTCAAGGCTGCAGTGAGCCAAGATCTGCACCATACTGCAGCCCAGGCTGTGGGAGTGAGACCCTGTATCCAAAAAAAAAAAAAAAAAAAACAGTAGAGAATTCACAAGGGAAGGGATCATGTACATTTTTCTCACTACTGTATCTCCAGAGCCTGGCACAGTTCAGAAAAAAACGTTGTCCAGTGAAAGATAATTGAGACAACTATTTCCTTTGTTATTTTAACACAAGAATTTAAAACTGCAAGAGAAATACAAACACAGATTTCCAGTTGCTTCTATGGCAGGTTCCAGTTTTCCATACAAGAGCTGCAACTGAGTGAGGGTAATGCCAGGGCCCTGAAATCCTTTCCCCTTCAAAGCTCATCAGCAGCAACTCAAGAAGAGATTAATAAACTCCCTTTTCCCTGGAACATGTTAGTGTCTGCTCTTGAAGCAATGCAGAAATAGATATTTTCTCATGGTGAATGGTATTTTCATTAACCGAGTTACCTCCATATTCTTTGAAGTATGTCATCAGATTCTTCAAAAAGAATGGGAAAATTAAAGGACAAATGATAAAGAGCTGCTGTTAGCAGTGAATTATCCTCTAACCATTTGGGTCTCTGAGATCTTTTTCCTTGGTTAATCTGGATTTTCCACTTATTGAGGCTCTCAGTTTTTCTCGTCCACTTCTATCCTTAAAATGGGTACAAGACTTAACAGAAGATTTTCTGAGGCTTTGGGACTATGGAACTCACGGGGATAGCAGAAGGTACCAATCTGAAATATAAGAAGCCTAAAGTTAGCGAGTTGACAGAGTCTTCAGAGATAGAGGTCTGAACTCGCAGAATTTGTCTAAGAACAATGATGCCCTGCCTGATAGTTGGACTCAGATGAAACAATAAGAATGTGGTATTCAACAACTATTTGCATTAAATATCCTGACATAGGCACTAATCCAATGCAAATATAAATGTTCGATAATTTTCTCCTTCTTTCCTCCCTTCCTCTATCCCTTCCTTCCTTCCTTCCTTCTTTCCTTCCTCCTTCTATTTTTCTCTTTTTCTTTTTCATTTGTTCATTCATTCTTTTGTTTCTTTATCTCTGTGAAATAACATTGCTTCCAAGTGCTGGTGCTGTAGTAGTGACCACATCAGATGTGACTCCTGTTGTCATGAAAGTAACGGTAGAGCAGGAGGCAACTTTAAACAGGTAATTTCATTACAATTGTAATAAAATACATAAAAGTGAAGTTTACAGTGAGTATGAATGGCAGGTGAGTTACTTGGTTTAAAGGATCAGGGAGCACTTCCTCAGAAAATGACATTTTAAATATGACCTGAAGGATAAGAAGAATTGCTTTCCTAAATGCTTTACAAAAAGTACTATAAATGCTTTATAAAATCCATTGCCTAAATGCTTTGTAAAAAGCTTAGACTCTTTTACGCCCTTATCACTCTTCCTACCTTCTGTTCCTCAACTTGAAATGATTCATTTAGAGGTAAAAGAGAAAAATCACATTCATACGTCTGAGTATATAGTTTCTATCTTTGTTTAAAGCTTTGCACCTGGGAAAGGAGCCTTCAGAAGCATCTAGAGTAACACACACACACACACACACACACACACACACACAGAGTACAGCATGCATACACACATTTTTTTTAAGTTTCAAGGTAATATACAATGTCCTGATATTTTGAGCTTATACAAAATTTACTTGATTACTATCAGGTTGCCCCTACAACTTAGGAAGTTCTTTGACTATTATCGTAGTCGACAAAAGGCCCTTTGCCCGTGCTTTCTCTTTGAGTTTCTCTAAATGTGCAGCAATTCCGGTTCTTAGAAAAAGAATACCTGGTATTGCCTCTATGAAAGGGGGAAGAAAGTTGAGATCAAGAGGAGTTAAGAATGTTAACTTTCTTGGTAATGTTTAATTTCATTAAAGAATATTGGGGGCCAGGCGTGGTGGCTCACATCTGTAATCTCAGCACTTTGGGAGGCTGAGGCAGGGAGATCATGAGGTCAGAAGTTTCAGACTAGCCTGACCAATATGGTGAAACTCTCTCTCTACTAAAAATAGAAAAATTAGCTGGATATGGTGGCGCACACCTGTAATCCCAGCTACTCAGGAGGCTGAGGCAGAAGAATCGTTTGAACCCAGGAGGCGGAGGTTGCAGTGAGCTGAGATGACTGCACTCACGTCTGTGTAACAGAGCGAGACGCCATCTCACAAAAAAAGAAAAATTGGAAGAAAATGTTATACAATACTCATATATTTTAAATTCAAGATGTTAGTTATATCAGTGTGTGTTGTGTTACCTTTTCCAGGATTTTTAAAGATTAGGGCATTTGATTTGAAATCCTACAGTTAGCTCATTTGTTAATTAATGAATGAATTAATACACAGAGCAGGGAGTCATCAAGCACCTAAGATATATCGGATCTGTGTTAAGAAACGTAATATGAGGAAAGCACTCTACCTTTTTACCATGGCTTACTCTAGTGTGAGCGTCCTGATTTAGGTCTCCTTACAAAGACAGGTGATTTTTTATTGATATTGGATGACAGATCCATTATGCAGTGTTTAAAAATGGCCTATCAATTTCCATCCTGATAGAGAGCAAAAGCCTCTCCCACTTATCTCCCCTTCTTCCCTCTCATCTCTCTTCCCAAGGTCCTCGCAGTGTCAATTCATGTCTTCTAAATTAGCAAGTTCGCATAAAGTGTTTCAGTGGACACCTTCAATGAGTTATGGATTCAAAAAAGTTAAGTATTCTGTCAAATAAAAAATCTTAGGCAGTCCTAAGGCCAAATCCTAAGACTGGCTATCTTTTGTGCCACAAGATGCTAGGTAAGCTTGTTTGTCCCTGATTCAATTTCTAAAACTGAATACTATCCCTGACATGCTTTTGAGCACATTACATAAACTTGTTTTTACTTTTGAGATAGCGTATGGCAGTTTCTTGAATAGGCATTAACCTCTTTGAAGCAAATACTACAAGAGGGTGCTGCCAATCTCAATTGGCCCAAACAGTAAGGCTGAACTTGATACCATTATAGCCTTAAGTGCCATGCGTACTCAGTCATGCTCACTGTACCTTTGAATGTACAGGTGATTATTGGCTGACTTAGATAACTAATCAATGATATAAGAGGACTCTCATTCAGGCAGCCAATGGGAAAATACTGCCTTAATGTTATTAAATAGGTCCTTACCAGTGTATTAATTATATAATTTGAAGCAGTCTTCCAAAGCATCTTTAGCTAATTCCTAACAGAGTGGTATTCTAACTATGCAAGGACTCTCTTTTGAAAACACGTCATTCTTTTGTATTCAGGCTCATGTATTCACGGTTTTCCTGGTGCAGACAAAGAAAGCAATAACCAATAAGACGTAAAGGACTGAAAGCAAAGGGCCTCTTGAGTTTTGTGCTATTATTTTGAATTAATTAACAAGAATGGAATTGTGCAGTCGTTGTCACCATTATCATTATGGATGAGCACATACATTAATAATTGAGCTCCCCTGGTTTCGATTTTTTATATCTACCAAAGCACATCTTATTTATAAATATATGAACTGATGTGGTCATACGTGATAGAAACAAAAGATTTTCTTCATAATCTGTTCTGTAACCTCAAGGGACAATATGTTAGGAAAAAAACTAAACTACAGGGGGAAGGAGACCTCATTCTACGATTTCTTCCCTGTAAAGAATATGTAATATGGAGACTTCATAGATGAAATCAGGGAGTTTAACCCCCTATTCTAATGCATGTAGTAGCTGAGCAGGAAAAGAGAATGTGCGAAAGTACTCATGACCTCCTCTCCAGCCAAGATGATTTATAAAATTCCAATTTCCTGAAGATGCAGCTGGACGTTCCAGGGCACAGGACATCTTCTCTGAAACATATTACAGCCCTTTCTCAATCTCCTCTTTGCTTGTCATTCAGCATGAGCAAAAAGCAGCTTCTGGGGAGATTCCTCCTTTTCTGAAGACTTAGTTCTTACCTGCATTACCTGCACAGGCACATATTTCATGTTGGGGAGACCGCTCCTCTGAGCAACCCCACTCCCACATAGACGTATGTCATCTGCCTCACAGGAGGCAGGAGCCCACAAGTGACAAGACACAAGTGGGGAGAACTGGCAACTACATAAAAAAAGACACCAAATAGTCTCCACCTACCAGTCAGATGCTACTCCATCAGAACGGAAAACAATGGAGAGAATGGAGATCTTTCAGTTCAGCATGATCCATCTTGAGCAATCTGTAATCAATTCAGGGACACCTCCTCTTCACCCCTCCTCTCCCCTCCATCAGCTGTCTGCATTTGTGTAGCTCTGAGCACAGCATGAAGAATACTTTGACAAGGGTGTCATTTTAGTCTGAATGCCTCAAAATGACTAGGGAGGAGAAAAGTTCTCTTTTGCCTTCAACTCCAAAGTAAAAATGATTTGAGGAGAAAGAAAATTTCCCCAGGAGATCTACTTTTGGTACTGAGTGTTACAGGACTGCCCTGACGATGAAGATTATTTCAGGGTGAGAGGGAGGGTGTGACATTTGTCATCATTCATTAGGAAAGGATAAGTCAGGGAAGCCCAATAGAATCGAATTTCTCCCACTTAAGGAACTTTAAGGGGAAAAAAACTTAGAATTTGTCGTCAGAAATTGGGATCCAGGATCTGCCTTTTGTCATCTCAAGAGAACCTAATTTCTCCCACTTAAGGGACCAGGGGGAAAAAACTTAGAATGTGTCATCAGAAATTCGGATCCAGGATCTGCCTTTTGTTATCTATGTGAACTTACTCATGAATTTAACATCTTGGAATTTGTTTTCTTACTTGCAAAGTAGAAAAAATTCCTAAATTAGGGCAATGTGAATATTAAGTGAGGTCATGTATGTGCAAGCACTCCCTGCAGTACCTTGGTTACGTGGGTGGACAATAATATTTGTACTGAATAAAAACACAGAGTTTAAATTCTGCCATAGTGGGAGCTTACTCTCGGGCTACAGTGAGGGTGAGCAGCAATCTTAGATGGGGACAATATGCACTGAGCCCTATGCCCCGTAGATGCCCTAAATGTGCACGTACATTTCGCAAGCCACGCAGACCTTGAATGTGAGTGAAAGGAGGGAAGACTGGTCACCAGGGCCTCCACTCACGCTCTCTGTGTGCTTTTCTCTTTGAGACTTCCCCCTCCATACCACTGACCTCACACAGCATTTGCTTGCTGATGGCACAGGCCATCCTCAATCATAAATACCTCAGAGACGCCATGTCAATGTATTTGTTCTCCCAAGATTTCTTGCTGTGTTAATTCAGTTGATATGTCACTTACAGCATCTATAGATCTTATATAATCTTATATATGATCTATGGATTCTCATTCTCAATCTCTCTCTCTCCTTCTCCTATCACAATATATTTGTTAAAGAAATTGAGTTGCCACATTTTCTTGATCCAGTCTATTCTTAATGGGCATTTGGGTTGGTTCCAAGTCTTTGCTATTGTAAACAGTGCCACAATAAACATATGTATGCAGGCATCTTTATAATAGAATGATTTATAATCCTTTGGGTATATACCCAGTAATGGGATTGCTGGGTCAAATGGTATTTTTATTTCTAGATCCTTGAGGAATCGCCACATTGTCTTCCACAACGGCTCAATTAATTTACACTCCCACAACAGTGCAAAAGCATTCCTATTTCTGCACATCTTCTCCAGCATCTGCTGTCTCCTGATTTTTTAATGATCGTCATTCTAACGGGCATGAGGTGGTATCTCAATATGGTTTTGATTTGCCTTTCTCTAATGACCAGTGATGACGAGCTTTTTTTCATATGTTTGCTGGCTGCATAAATGTCTTCTTTTGAAAAGTGTCTGTTCATATCCTTTGCCCACTTTTTTGATTTTTTTTTTTTTTTGTAAATTTGTTTAAGTTCTCCGTAGATTCTGGATATTAGCCCTTTGTCTGCTGGGTAGATTACAAAACTTTTTTCCCATTCTGTTGGTTGCCAGTTCACACTAATGATGCTTCTTTTGCTGTGCAGAAACTCTTAAGTTTAATTAGATCCCACTTGTCTATTTTGGCTTTTGGTGTTTTAGTCATGAAGTCCTTGCCCATGCCTATGTCCTGGATGGTATTGCCTAGGTTTCTAGAGTTTTTATGGTGTGAGGCCTCATGTTTAAATCTTTAATCCATCTAGAGCTAATTTTTGTATAAGGTGTAAGGAAGAGATCCAGTTTCAGCTTTCTGCATATGACTAGCCAGTTTGCCCAACACCATTTATTAAATAGGGAATCCTTTCCCCATTGCTTGTTTTTGTCAAAGATCAGATGGTTGTAGTTGTGTGGTGTTCCTTCTAAGGTCTCTGTTCTGTTCCATTGGTCTATACCTCTGTTTTGCTACCAGTACCATGCTGTTTTGATTACAGTAGCTTTGTAATATAGTTTGAAGTCAGGTAGCATGATGCCTCCAGCTTTGTTTTTATTTTGCTTAGGATTGTCTTGGCTATGTGGGCTCTTTTTTCATTCCATATGAAGTTTAAGGTGGCTTTTTCCAATTCTGTGAAGAAAGTCATTGGTAGCTTGATGGGGATAGCACTGAATCTGTAAATTACTTTGGGCAGTATGGCCATTTTCACAATATTGATTCTTCCCAATCATGAGTATGGAATGTTTTTCCATCTGTTTGTGTCCTCTCTTACTTCCTTGAGCAGTGGTTTGTAGTTCTTGAAGAGGTCCTTCACATCCCTTGTAAGTTGTATTCCTAGGTATTTTATTCTCCTTGTAGCAATTGTGAATGGGATTTCACTCATTATTTGGCTCTCTGTTTGTCTATTATTGGTGTATAGGAATGCTTGTAATTTTTGCACATTGATTTTGTATCCCGAGACTTTGCTGAAGTTGCTTATCAGCTTAAGGAGATTTTGGACTGAGATAATGGGGTTTTCTAAATATACATTCATGCCATTTGCAAACAGGGACAATTTGACATCCTTTCTTCCTATTCAAATACCCTTTATTTCTTTCTCTTGCCTGATGACCCTGGCCAGAACTTCCAATACTATGTTGAACAGGAGTGGTGAGAGAGGGCATCCTTGTCTTGTGCCAGTTTTCAAAGGGAATGCTTCCAGCTTTTGCCCATTCAGTATGATATTGGCTGTGAGTTTGTCATACATAGCTCTTATTATTTTGAGATACAATCCATCGATACCTAGTTTATTGAGAGTTTTTAGCATAAAGGGCTGTTGAATTTTGTCAAAGGCCTTCTCTGCATCTATTGAGATAATCATGTGGTTTTTATCATTGGTTCTGTTTATGTAGTGGATTACATTTATAGATTTCCATATGTTGAATCAGCCTTACATCCCCGGGATGAAGCTTACTTGATCATGATGGATAAGCTTTTTAATGTGCTGTTGGATTCGGTTTGCCAGTATTTTATTGAAGATTTTTGCATCAATGTTCTTTTTTTTTTTTTTTTTTCTTGCTTGAACCTGGGATGCGGGGTTTGCAGTGAGCCGAGCATCAGTGTTCATCATGGATATTGATCTGAAATGTTCTTTTTTAGTTGCATCTCTGCCAGATTTTGGTATCAGGCTGGGTAAAGAAAATCTGGCACATATACACCATGGAATACTATGCAGCCATAAAAAAGATGAGTTCATGTCCTTTGCAGGGACATGGATGAAAGTAGCAACCATCATTCTCAGCAAACTGACACAAGAACAGAAAACCAAGCATGTTCTCACTCATAGGTGCGTGTTGAACAATGAGAACACATGGACACCAGGAGGGGAACATCACACACTGGGGCCTGGGGGGTGGGGGGCTAGGGGAGGAATAGCAGGGGGTTGGGGGGTTGGGGAAGGATAGCATTAGGAGAAATACCTAATGTAGATGACAGGGGCGATGGATACAGCAAACCACCACCATGGCACGTGTATACCTATGTAACAAACCTCCATGATCTGCACATGTACCCCAGAACTTAAAGTATACTAAATAAATAAATGGAAAAAGAAATTGAGTTGCTTGTACTGTAGAGCTTCCTATATTCTTTCTGTATTCTGGATTTTGTTACTTGCATCCCCATGTCTTCAATGCTTTCTTCTATCTCGTGTATTTCTTGTAAAGTCGAAGTTGGATCCAGAGGCTTATTCAGGTTCAAGGTTATATTAAGAGTACCTTATAGACGATGTTGTGTACTTCCTTTTGTATCTTCAGGAGGCATATGTTGTGTGGTTTTCTCCCTTTTTTTGTTTAGTATTGAGATTGATCAGTGGATTTGAGCATGGTCAGCCTGAATCGTTCATCATAAAGTTCATGAAATAGTTTTGGCTATGGGTATTTCATTAGGGTTTGCAAATTACCAATATTCTACTTCTATCATCTCTTCTCTATTTACTGGCTGGGATTCTTTCATAATTACAAACTTTCACTCATCAAGCATTTGGTCACTCTTAGGTAAAACATGGGCAGGAAAAAACTATACATGTTTGCATTTTTCGCTTTACCAGTTTTCAGAATGAGTTGGTTCCCTAGCATTCTTTAAAAGTGGCCACCAATGTTGTACTGTTTGCTTTTAGTGTAATTATGAATGCATAAATTTTAATACATTTAATGTATTTTAATTCATTATAGTTACTCTTCATTTTGACATTCAAATCATTTCATCTTTGGCGAGTGTAACTGCCTAAAGTTGGTTACTAAATTCCCTTAACATAACCCCAGTAACCTTGAATAACTTCCTTGCTTTCTATAAAAATAAAATATTCTAGAGTCTCGATCCATATTGGACCTTTTCTGAGCCTGATCTGGAATCAATTATTTCCCAAATCAACCAGTCTTTTTTACTGGCAAATAATATTTAGAGATCATACCCTGGTTAGTAGAAGTGGTCAGTGTTACTGGACTGGTCATCGTTCCTTGGCACTTCCAATAGACAGAAGTAGATAATATATTTAAATGATTTCATTTAAATACATCCAATCCAAATTTATGATTTAGTAGTGTTATCTTTTATTTTATATTTAATCTTATTTCTCTTATGCTGAAAATATTGTTTCCTAAATATAATAGTTTTGCAATGACAAATGCAATGCCATTACTTTTGAAATGACTGCTAAGAATAGTTTAAAATTTCCTTGTAATTCCTTTTGACTACAGAATATAGCCTAAATGTAGACGTACTGTCAAATTAGAATGTTTTATTGTCACTTGAAATAGTCTTTTCTGAGATTAAGCCAACAACTTGTTATACAATTAGGCTCATTTGTTAATTTTGGGTTTTTTTAGGGACTAATATTTTTATTGTAATTTTGCTTCAAAATTAATTTAAATGTGTATATGCCATTCCAAAGACAAATTTATAAAGTCAGGTATATTCAGGAAAGTACTGGTTCCATCCTTTCCCCTCTACTTTGTTCCTGTTGTCCACCACAGGTGATCATTTAAAAATAATTTTTGGTTTGTCATCTCATTAAAAAATATGAAAATTTTTACTTTGTACTTTTTAAATAAAAAGTAGCACAGTATGTATGCTATTTGCACCTTGTTTTTTTCCACTTATCAATATATTCTGGAGGTCATTCTACAGCAGTATTTAGAGTTATTCCTCATTGTTTATAGCTTTAAAAGATTCCATTTTGTAGATTTACTCTAGGTAATTTAAATAGTCCCATATTGATGGACATTTAGGTTGTTTTCAGTCATTTCTTATTATAATAACACTGCAATACATAGCCTTTGGCATTTGCATTTTTGCCAATGTATCCCAGAAGTGAGATTTTAGAAGTTGAATTATCTTCCATCAGATTTTTACCATTTTTATTCCACTCTTCAACATACAAGCGTGCCTATTTCCCTTAGCTTTGCTAAGAGACTGTACTGTCATACTCTCAAATTTTTGCCCGTCCGAAGATGAGGATTATACGTCATCGTATCTTTAATTTGCATCTCCTATTATGAATGCGACTGAGCACCTTTTCTGAGTTGTTTGCATTTTTTCCAATAAATTTTAGAATTGGTGGTAATTGTATTTATTTTTATAAGTTCATTGAATGTGGGGAATCTTTTGTGATATCACTTGGTGTTATAAATATTTCATTCTACTATGATTGAGTTTTTTGCTTTGCTATTTTGGTGTTTTCACCATACAAAAGAGTAATAAAAAAGACATTATCTATGTTTTTTCTTTGTTACCTCTAGATATTCAGTTTTTTAAGGCTTTTCTCATTCTAGGTAACAGTAATATATTCTCTTCTAGAACTCATATAGATTACAGTTACATTAAAATCCTTGATTGATTTTAAGTTAATCCTGGTATGTGGTGTAAGAAATGGATCAAATTTTATTCTTTTTCATAGAGCTATTCAGTCATCCTAGTACTCCCTGATATAATGTCCGTTATTCCTCACAGATTTGAGATCTCATCTCTAACACATATTAAATTTTTATATGCAACTGAATTTATTTCTGAATTTTCTCCTTTGTTCTGTTTGTCGATCCATGTGCTAATACCATGTTCTTTTAATGTCAGTATTATATATTTCAGTATTTAGCACAGTTAGATCTTCCTCATTGTTCTTTTTTATTGTTTTCCGTTAGTATTATTGCCTGTTTGTCTTTTCAAATAAAATTTAATGTGTCTAGATGCAGAAAAATTAACTTACCATTTTAAAAATTGGGGTTACATTAAGTTTATAAATTAACCTAGAATGAATGCACATCTTTATGAGGTTGAATTTTTCTATCCAAGTAGATGTTCTATATTTTTATTTGTCCAATTCTCTTTGTGTATCTTCAATAGTGTTAACATTCTCATCTCATAGGTCTTATTATTCTGATTTGGTTTTGCTGAGCTTCTGAAATCTCTGGCTTGATGTTTCCCACCATTTTAGAAAACTCTTGACAATTGTCCGTTAAAATATGACTTTTTCCAATTCTTCTCTTTCCCTTCTGGGATTCCGACTATGTGAACACCAGGCTGTTTAGTAATGTCCCACTTGCTTTTAAACTCCTTTTTGTTTTCCACTTTTTTTCTTTTTCCATGTTTCAATTTGAATTTTTTTATTGACCTGTCCTTGAGTACCTCCTCCCCTCTCCTACTGTGTATAAACGGCCATCACACCCATTCACTGAGTACATAATTCCAGTTACTGTATTTTTTTTGGCTTTTCAGTTCAAGAATATTCTTTTTGAAAGATTTAATTCTCTGTGAAATTGTTTATTTTTGAAATCTACTTTCGCCTAATTTGTATGATTAGTAATTAATCATGCTAATCATAGCTGTAAAGTCTTTGTCTATTAATTTCAATATCTGGATCAACTGTGAGACTTTCTGTTGTCAGTTTTTCCCTCAGGTTTTCATCTTATGGCTCCGCCTAACAATTCCATTTAAATGTGGGACATGGCTAATAACACTTTTTAGAACTTCCAGATGATGCTAATCTTCCTCCAGAGAGATTTCATTCTTCCCTCTGCTTGGCAGATAGAATGTCTTATTCCAAGTATGCACTGAGATCATTAGAAAGTGAGTTGCAGTTTTAAGGAGACTCTGTTTATCCCCGGGTTACCTTCTTCCTAAGGAATAGCCCTATATTGGTTTTCTGGTGCTCCAATAAGAAATTATTGCAAACTTAGTAGCTTAAAACACAAATTTACTATAAGCAGGTCAGAAGTTTGATATCGGTTGCACTGGGCTAAGACCAAGCTACAACAGGGTTGTCTTGTTTTCAGGGACTCTAGGGAAGAATAGGTATTTGGTGTCTGTTCCAGTGAAATACCAGCACAGAATGCCTAGTCACATTTGAATTTCACATGAACAATAAATAATTTTGACATTGTATGTCCTAAATATTGCATGACTTATAAGAAAAATAGTTTATTGTGTATCTGAGATTCAAATTGAACTGGGCCTTGCTATGCTTGTCTTTTCTAGCCTCTAGAGGCTGCCTACATTCCTTGGCTGATGGTCCCTGCTTCCAACTTACAAGAAGTCACAGCATCCTCAAGCCCTCTCTTTCTCCGCCACTGCAGTACCATTGTCTTTTTCTACTTTCGATGCTCCCACCTCTTTCAGATAAGGGCCCTAGTGTTAGATTGGGTCCACCAAGATAATCCAGGATAATCTCCCCATTTTAAAATCCTAATTTAATCACATCTTTAAGTTCCTTTTGCCAGGTAAGGTGACATATGCTCAGGTGCTAGAGAGTAAAATAAGTGCAGACACCTTTGGGGGTCACTATGTTGCCCCTCACAAGTCCACTAAGTAAGGTGGCCAGATTTAATAAATAAAAGTCCAGAATGTCCAGTTAAATCTGAATTTCAGATAAACGATGGATCATTTTTAAATTTTGTGTCCTAAATATTGCATGAATCATACTTAGAAATTATACATTGTCTAAGATTCAAATTTACCTGGGCCTTGTCCTATATTTTCCTTGGTGACACTTCCTTCAAAGCCTACCGTGGGATCCTGACGTCCTCCCTTTAGAACTTTTCCTTATGGCTGATCCTGAGCTCTAATTCTGGTCTTCTAAGAATGGCAAGATTACCAAAAACTCAAATATGCTTTTCAGGAACATCTTGCTTGCTTCTTAAACTTTAGGTAGATATCCTGAAGGAAAACTTACTCACATGCTAGGCTCAGGCTCAGTTCTCCGGCTCGCTCTTCTCATCAACAGCTTAGTCCACTAAGTCGCTAATTTCATGCTTTTGGTCCCACATAACTGCCACAATCTCTGCTGGTTTCTCTTCTCCCCAGCAGTGTTTTTCTGCCCAAAGTGCAGATTTTCAGCAGCTTTTCCTACACCCAAAACCAGCAACCGTTCCCAGGAAAAAAGTGGCTGAAGACTCTCAGCTCACTGTCCACTGCTCCTTCTCTTAGGAGCGATGAAGTCCCTAGTCCTGGTAGTTTTGACAGCTGTCTGATGCCATTCAGTAGGGTTTTCATCATTTACCAGGCAGGAAAGGTGTTTGGCTGCAAACTCCTTACAGCCCAGGTCTTCTGACAGCAAACCCAGGATTTTTTTCCCAGGATTGTCACAGCTGTGAGGTGGCTGGTGGGCGAGGGGAGCGCAGGTGCAAAGGGTGGAGGTGGCGTGATGACAGCTGAGTGGAGAAGGTGTGGCCGGTCACATTTGTAGCTGGCTGGGCCTCAGATCTTGGCAGCAATGTCTGACCTGCGAAGAAGCCCAGCAGGCCCCTCTGAACAATAGGCAGTTGGCAATGGCTGTTTCCTTCACACCTACCTTTCCTTTTCGGTTACTGTATTGAAACTCAGTCTGAGGCCATCTGAAACTGTGCAAGGGCTGGAGCTTTGTCCTGAGCACAAATTAATGTCATAATTTTTAAACTTTTGCCCACCTTTACTCATGTGCCACTATCAGTAAATTCGCAGTCACTGCTCCTTCACTGATCATGGTGATCTTGCTCCTGGCTGTGAGTCAGACAGGGATATTAGTGGGAATGGGGATGATTATATATCCAAGGACAAAGGCAGGCCGGCCTCAATCTGAGGGCTTCTTGGTTATTTTTTGTGCCACTTACTTTGCACCTGGGGCATAATTTCTTGCTGTCAGGACCAGGCTTCCATCCCTCAGATTTCAAAAGCTATCATTTCTCCCCTCTCCATCAGATGCATCTGCTCAGGGGATCCTGAACTAATTTGCACTGATGATGGTGGAAAGCAGGCAAATTAATGTAGAGGACTTTGGCTCACTTGGGCCATGTTTCCTCTATTTTAGGCTTTAAAAAGCCCTGAGTTCAAAGCCTGGAGCCTTGACCAACTCAAATAGTCTTCTCTGAGGTGAGAAGATTCTTGCATGGTAGGAGAAAGGGGGACTCCTTTTTCCTTATCCTGAAATGTCAACGTGTCATTATCTATTCATAAAGAGATGTCAGAACAAAGTCAAGTTTTAAATCAATAAAATATTTAAAAGGAAGCAAAGGCATCACATATTTTTCAGGCAAGATGAATATTCTAGGACAACCTTGAGTTGATATCATGGGTTAGAAAAAAATTAAATGTTCCTGTAAAACTGATTTTATGTAAAGAAAAAGGAGCTCTTTAACACTGTTGGGAGGAATGTAAACTAGTACAACCACCATGGCAAACAGTATGAGAAGTCCTCAGAAAACTACAAATAGAATTACTATTTAGTCCAACAATCCCACTACTGGGAATCTATTCAAAAGAAAGGAAATGATTATGTCGAAGAGACATCTGCACTTCCATGTGTATTGCAGCACCATTTGCAATAACCAAGAAATGAAATCAATGTAGGTGTCCAATGCCAGATGAAAGGATAAAGAAAATGTGGTTTATACACACAATGAAATACTATTCAGTCATAAAAGGAATGAAATCCTGTCATTTGTGGCATCATGGATGGAACCGGAGGACTTTGTGTTAAACGAAATAAGCCAAGAACAGAACATCATGGATGGACCGCAGGACTTTGTGTTCAATGAATTAAGCCAGGAAGAGAAAATTAAACACTGTATGTTCTCATTCATATGTGAAAGAGTTAAAAAAGGTTGATCTTGTAGAAGTAAAAAGTGGATACTAGAGCCTGGGAAGAGAAGGGGAAAGGGAAGGAAAGGGAAAAAAAGGACAGCAAGACTAAATGTGGGATGCTGCATGGCATCCCGAAACAGCAAGAGGATATTGGGTAAAAATTGAGAAAATCTGAATAAAGTATAGATTTGAGGCTAGGGATGGTGGCTCATGCCTGTAATCTCAGCACTTTTTGGGAGGCCAAAACAGGTGAATCACTTGAGGTCAGGAGTTCGAGACCAGCCTGGCCAACATGGCAAAATCCTGTCTCTACTAAAAATACAAAAAAAAATTAGCTGGCTGTGGTGATGCATGCCTATAATCCCAGCTACTTGGGAGGCTGAGGTGAGAGGATAGCCTGAACCTGAGAAGCAGAGGTTGCAGTGACCTGAGATTGCACCACTGCACTCCAGCCTGGGAGACAGAGAAAGACTCTATCTCAAAAATAAAATAAAATAAAATAAAATAAAATGTGTAGACTTTAGTTAACAGGATATTAATTTTGGTTCATTTGTGATGACAAATCTACTCTATAGCAATGTAAGATGTTAATAACGGGAAATTGGGTTGGGTGTGGGTATATGGGAATTATCTTCACAGCTTTTCTGTAAATCTGAAACTATTCTAAAATAAAAAAGTTTATTTTAAAAAGTGATTTCACATGCAAAGAAGGTGTTGAAAAGCAAAGGGAGGTGGGGCAATAAAAGGTTATGCTTATGACTATTATGAAACCGAATAGAAATAGTAATAGTGCACACAGATTTACACAGCATGTCGGGAAATCATCTTTATCTACAAGTAGCACAGCAGAAATGGAGCATTTCAGCTGGGGAGACCAATGTTATAGAGCCCAGCAGCACCAACTGGGTCCTCGCTCACTTAAGAATAACCCTGAGAAGATTTCAGGGAAAGAAAATGTATATAATTCACAGTTTTTAAAGAGCTAGGGCTAGGAGCCAACAAATATTCTTAGATTCTCTTCTTTCGGTATTTTAACATTAACTTAATGAAATGAATTATTCTATTCAGCTGTCTGAAATGGGAAGTCTATCTCTAAAAGTAACCATTTTCTTGATTTTTTTTTCTTTTGAGACGGAGTCTCACTCTGTTGCCCAGGCTGGAGTGCAGTCGTGCGATCTTGGCTCACTGCAACCTTTGCCTCTGGGGTTCAAGTGATTCTCGTGCCTCAGCCTCCTGAGTAGCTGGGACTATAGGCGAGTGCCACCACACCCAGCTAATTTTTCGTATTTTTAGTAGAGACAGGGTTTCACCATGTTGGCCAGGCGGGACTCGAACTCTTGAACTCAAGCGATCTGCCCACCTCAGCCTCCCAAAACTGTTGGGATTGCAGGTGTAAGCCATAATTTTTTTAAATAAGACATTCAATGATTTGCTTTTTTCAACCATTTTTACGAAAAATTTCAAACGCACACACACAAGTGCAGAGAACAGTATAATAAGCCCCTCCGTGCTCATCACCCAGCATCACTGGTCATCAAGATTCACAAAGCTTGTTTCAACTATTCCCTCCACCCACTCATTTTTCCCCCTAGAACATTGTGAAACAACTCCCAGATATCAGAGACACTTTATGCATTCTATATGTAAACACATATGAAGCACCTACTTGCAACACACTCTTTTAGGAGGCGAGCATACAGAGTCAGATATGGTTGTTGTTGAAAAAGAAGAGCTTAAATATAAACATGATCACCCCAATTCAGAGCACAAAGTCGTAAATGCTATGGCAGAGACACAAATAAAATGCTGTTGGAAATCAGAGTAGGGGTGGAGAATTTCAGCTAGGAGGCCCAAGAGGAAATTTTGTGATGGAGGTGGCATCTGACTCAGACTATAAATGATGACCGCAGGGGAAGAGCTGGCCGCGTCCTCTTGCCTGTGCCCACCTCTGTTCCTTCAGACAGACACGTGGGCAGGGGGCATCGCAGAAGAAAGTTGTTTCTTTAAAAAATGAATTCACCATCATGAGCCAAATATTAGAAGCAACTTTAGCCTAATTTGATGAGAAAGAAAGCAAAGAAGGTGAAGTTTTCTATGAGCTTAACAGAATGGGGACTCAGAAATTAAATGATGATTTAAAAAAAAATAAAGGTAATTCTAGTTTTTGCATCCCTGAGTTTGAGATATTCACCTGCTGTGGGTATTTGAAGATCTTAGAGAGAGAATAGATAATTATAGAATTAAGTTTTGCCTTGGAGGTAGCAAAATGCCAAAATGAAGTATATGGTGTCAGAGTAAACCCTAGAAATGAGGAGAGCCACTTCTTCAGGACATCTATGTTGGGCTCTAAAGGAAACCTAAGGATAAGGAACCAGGAAACGCTTATAGTAGTAGCCTGATTTTTCTCATGAAGTGGAAGCAAGATAACGTGTCAAGTGTCGGGAATGGGATTTAGTTGGAAGTGAAGGAATCCACAAGCTATGATGACGTCATGTTCCAGGTTCTGCCCTACATTTTCCAGCCAATGAGCAATGAGGTGAGACCACATGGAGACTTCTGACCAATGAAATGTGGGTATAAATGCCTTGTGTTATTTCCATGATGAGGCACTTGAGAGCTGGGGGGGTCATCTTCATCTCTCTCTTCCTGCAACCACAACCCTGGAAACCGCATGCTGAGATGGTAAGATCACAAGAGAAACCCTGAATTCCAAATCATTATATGGAGTACAGCCCAGGCAGTAAGCATCAAGCATCACAGGCCTGAGATATGGACTTTCCTTCTGCTAACCCACTGACATTTTGTGATCTATCTGCTAGTACCACACAGCATAGGTTATCCTTCCTGTAGCCATACTCTGTGTCCAGCTGAAGGTAGACAGCTTAAATTTGTAGCTAGACAGACCTAGGAAGCACCTGTGTTTCCCTCTAATGTGTCTGCCGGATTTCTGCAATTAGATAAAACTCTAAGAACAGCGACCATGTCTCACACCCCCCTCATAGGACCTAACATAGTGTGGAACAAAGATGCATTGAGTGCTAAAATAGATTTGAAGAAAGCCTCAGTGGTTGACCGTTTGGAATTCTCATGCTTCATAAAGAGCAAAAAAGAAATCTTAGACGCTTCAGTTAGAAAAATAAGGCGGTGGTCTAAAGAGATAGCTCTGGGAAGAGTGTTTGAATTTTCAGGGTCATCATGTTCATTGTGTTCAATAACAATGAAATGATTGAGCAAAATAAGTTCCCACAGGCAAGGCTTTGGTTTGAGTATCAGATCTGGGGCCAGAGCACCAGCTCAGACACCACGCCGATTTGAAAATTACACTTACTGCTGGATTGTTCCCCAAAATATTTTTGATCAACTCTACAGTTTCAAAACAACTATAGATGTGAGTCCTCGATATAGCACAGTATCAATGTTTCAAAAATAACACAATCATTAAAGAATCAAGACGTTTTAGAGATGATCTTAAGGTATCATAAACTTTTGTTCTTAGAAAAATAAAGCAATCCCTGCCAACAGCAGTAACATTAGGTCAGCAGGTTCCCATCTGAAGTGCCTACAAAATGCAGGAGAAAGAACGCAGGAGAAATAAAAGTATCTGTAAGCAATCGTGATAGAGAATAGAATTTCATAGTGCTTTCATAGACTCAGCAGTTTAGCGCTTAAAAGGGTGAACTAGAATAAACCCGTAATTTCTTATGGAAGATAATTATAATTAACATCTATAATAGTATTTTGTAATAAAAAGTATTTTGCTGTATATCATGCCACTTATTTCTTACAACAAATGTCTGGAGTAATATTATCAGTTCTACTTGCAGTAAAACAAGCAAAAGGCCACAGACACGGTTCACTTTCGATTACGGAAACATTGGAAGAAATTAAGCATAAATATGGGTGCTTCACTGAGACCTGCTGGTTGCCCCTGCCAGAGCTGGGCATAACTCTAACTATAGAATTCTCAGCTGGACCAGAGGGAACCCCCTTGCCATCCTCTCCTCAGTAGGCTCTCTGCCTGTCCAGTCTATCGCTTGAGATCCATACAACACATCTGCCCAAGGCCAGGGTAGCAGGCGGCACCTCCAGTCCTCCCATGAATGATGTCCACACTGCTTCCTAGATGCATCTGGCATTGCTTGTGCTTTTCAAGTGAAGTTCTGAACACACAAGGAGATATTTGCTTATGTTGTAGACTTGACTTAATGGAGTACAAACTCCTTGTAGAAATTTTGAGCAGTTTTATGCTTTCTAGGAGGTGGAACCTTAAATTTAAAACTACCTTTGATGCCCATTGTCCTTTTGCTCTAGGAAAAGACTCTTGAGTAGGCTCCTCAGTGAAGCAAATGGAACTGTCAGGGGAAGTTCTGGATGTGATGAATTAGAAGTCAGCAGATGCGTGTTGCATTTTATGTCTCTTGCGAAAACAGTCAAGTTTCTAAGTTTGAACTAAATTGCACAAACTAACTGGTTTGTTGCGGTAACCGTGTTCTATTGCTGGTGTTCCTAGTTTCAGCTTCTTTCTCGAGCACTTGTTTGCAGAAAAAGCAGAATTATGCTGAAGACAGGAGCCAAGCATCCAGGCCGTGATAGCAGAGAGATTGGAAAGGAGTCAGGCAGAGTTCCGTGTGGTTCATTGTGGATTGGAGTGTTGCTCTCTCACATAGAGTGTTGCTTAAAATTGAATCTAGGCTTTGCTAGATCTAATGAAATGGAGCTGTTGTGGAATTTTCTTGGAGACTTACATCTGGGTCACACCTGTGGAAAGGGTGGATTGTTTCCTGAAGAAATGAATATTTATAGAGTCAGTCATCCTGGAGATGGTCCTAGGCAAATGAGGAAGCTGGCCTTAGAATGCACCAAGGAATATGGCATTCTCCTCTCTCTGTGCTCATTTCAGCCATGCTCTGGTATAGAACACTTCTTGTGGAGGAAAGGGATATTGCCTCTGTCATGTGGAACTAAGCTGGGGCCAAACAGGGGTGGCCCAGTAACTAACTTTGGGGATCCATAGGGCTTATGCAGCAAATATCTAAACATCTACATTCTAGTCTTCATATTGCTATTTACATTAAAACCATTAGTTACATGACACTTCCTTCCATTATATCTATATCTTCAGTTTAATCTTGTTAAAAGTTACAGTCTAACCTCCTTTGTGAACAAGGAATTCTGAGAAATGGCCTGTCCACAGCTTGGCATTGAGTATTGAAGGGGAAGAGGGGAGCGATAGGGACTGTGTCATCCCTGACTCCTGTGCCCAGTGGATTTGTGACCTCAAGGCAACTATCAGCCACCGTGACAGCAGCCTGGCAGCCAAGGAACAAAGTGGAGAGGCCAAGGTCCTGAAGTCTGCACCCCAAGGACTTTACAAAATCCTTTGGACAGAGGAGTTCTGCCAATACAGTGATAAGGTCTCAGACCACTGAATTGGGCTATACTTGCAGATGGGACAGATTATAACAAGTTCTGTCAAGAAGAATGTGTGGAAAAGAAAATTAGCCCAGTGGTTGACAGATAATACTCTTCTGTGTGTAAAATCATAACAAACTCCTTCTGTTTAATTTTGTTTTCAGCTACACTTACAGGAGAAGGAGGTAAGTTGGAAGAAAGCAATCAGAGCTTGCCATTTTCCAGTGTGTGCCCTGGCAATTCTGTATTCAGAAAGATTGCCTGAGAACTAGACTATCTTAAATCATCTTAGATATTTTTATTCTATCAGACGTATTAAAATTAAAGAGTAAACATTACAGAAACATTTTCTCATAATAAATCCTCAAATGTTGTGGTAATGTCACAAATATGTAATATTTGCTCTAAAATACACAATGTTTATTAGAACTTTTCTAGGTCTAGGACTAAGTGCTTGCAAGCTTCAAGAAGACACTCTTGGCCGGCATGGTGGCTCACACCTATAATTCCAGTACTTAGCGAGATTGAGCCCTGTAGATCACTTGAGTCCAGGAGTTTGAGACCCAGCCTGGCCAACATGGCAAAACCTTGTTTTTACAAAAAATACAAAAAAATTAGCTGAGCATGATGGCCAGCTACTCAGGAGGCTGAGGCACGAGAATTGTTTGAACCCAGGAGGCAGAGGTTGCAGTGAGCCGAGATTATGCAACCGCACTCCAGCCTGGGTGAAGAAAAGAAAAGAAAAGAAAAAAGAAAAAAGAAAAGAAGCAGCTAATTTTTATGACTACAGATTGTGTTTTATCTCTGGCAGCCTCCCAAGTAAAAGGGGTCAAGTCAGAAAATTTGAACTGTGCATCTTCCTCTATCACTCCCAGTAGGAGGAAAAACTCTCTAAAAAGCAAATACAGTCGATTTAATTAATAGCATCTTCTTCTATTCCTGCTACTCTCTTACAAGTTGGGTGACTTCCTACAAGTTTTTAAACCCACCTCCACCTCAGTTTCATCACCTTTTAAATGTGGTAAATAACAGTTCTACCTCACAATTGTAAGAATTAAATGAGGGCTGGGCGCGGTGGCTCACACCTGAAATCCCAACACTTTGGGAAGCTGACACTGGCAGATCATGAGGTCAGGAGTTCGAGACCAGTCTGGCCAATATGGTGAAATCCCATCTCTACTAAAAATACAAAAATTAGCCGGGCATGGTGGCACACACCTGTAGTCCCAGCTGCTCGGGAGGCTGAGGCAGAAGGATCACTTGAACCTGGGAGGCAGAGGTTGCAGTGAGCCAAGACTGCGCCAATACACTCCAGCCTGGGTGACAGAGAGAGAATCCGTCTCAAAAAAAAAAAAAAAAAAAAGAATTAAATGAGAACCAGAGCGTGCAGCACAAAACAACTGCTTGGTAAATATTTGCTATTGATCCCATACTATTGTCCAGTCTAAGGCACATTCACAAGCACGATACCACAGTTGACACGTCTCTTCTTTCACCTACTCTGTAGTTGTGATCATATTGCCTGTGCTATAAACTGACATTTTCAGTGCCCTCAATATACATATGAAAAATACTTTCCTGCCCTAAAAAATTCTCATCAGTCTACAAAGATAATCATCCTTATCATCATAAACTCTGATTTTCTTCCAATACCTAGATGATATGGCTATTTCTGATAATGGCACAGACTCCTGTCTTAAGGAAGCTACTGGGAGTTTGCACACAGTGCCCCTACATTGACGTACATACTGACATAGACTCATATTTGCAAGAGATTTCTAAGGGATCACCCATATCTTTCATTTGAAAGGGGAAAATTACTTTCCATCAGAGCCAGGAGTACTTGCAGAGAAAGAAGACAGTCCCAAGCCTGCAGCTCGCTGAGAGCTGAGATGCTGAAGCTATATGCTCTGCTCCAAGCTTCCTCACCAGCGTCCTCTGTGACTTTGGCAAAGCTCTCCAGGGCATAGAACCCAAAGCTTGCCCACACAATAGCATGGTTATCTTGGCATGAAAACGACAGTTGCAAATCGGTGTGCTAGTTCAAAAGAACTAGGAAACAAAAGCAGACGTGAGTTTTGACATATACTCTGGGAGCTAGGGAGGCAAGTGCACAGGAAAAGGGGGAATACTAACGAGGCATTGTTTTAAGCCAGCAAAGTCTACAACTGCTGAACGTGGCCATTTACTAGCCCGATGAGCAAACCAGGCTCTACCTATCTGATAGGCCCCAAATGGTTTGGTTTGCTACGAGGTTGTCTTGAGAAACTATTGTTTTCCTCTTTGCCATTCTTATGATTTTTCTCCATCCCACCAAACAAAAATCCGTTGGTGAGAATAAAATTCTCTTTCTATTAGAGGATTTACAAGGGCCCTGTGGCCTTTTATTCTCCTCTGATGACTGTCCTCCTCTGATGCCAGGAACACAGAGCTGTTTCTCAGCAATGGGAAGAGTTGACAAGGTGCATCAAATTCCACTTGCTTGTCAAGTCTGAGGGGCCCCAGAGGCACAGCCTTTTGGGACATCTGAGGGTTGAGGATGCCAAGGAAGAGCATGCAGAAGCCCATAGCAGGTTCGTGGTTCCCTGCCCATCTGCAGGGGAAGCCGGCGCACCTGAGAAATGGACACAATATTCCTCCAATTTGTTAGCTTTCATCGCAGGAGTCTTAGTTAAGGAGCCTCTGGTTTGGGGAAGCTGCTGAAGCCCCAGAACAAAGAGATTAATCCCTTCCTTTTGAGGGCCTGTGAAATATCTCATCAAGGAAGATGAAAGATGAAGACGAGAACCTGCCGGACAAGGAAAAGACATAGAAGTGGCATAATTTAGGTTGATTGGTGACCTCTATAGTCAGGGGCCTCAGGGAGGAGAATTCTCTTTTCAGTATCCTTCAGGGAACATTTCCTTCTCACTCTCCTGGCCCCTGCCTCAGTCTCCCATGCAAACCAACCCAACTTTAAAAGCTAGGGCTTCTTGGGGGTGCCAATGGAGCCATTTCCTTTCTCCTGTTATACACGGTCCCCAGGAATGCCCAGATACCCCTGTGGCAACAGTAGCTACCCAAATTGCCAGGACTCTCCCACCGAGAGTTCCAAGTCAGCTACACTCTGGAGCCTCAGCCTACACATTTAACTATCGCGCTTCTAGTCCCTGTTCCTCCAGAGACATCAGACTCCACGTGGGCAGGACCACCTGTGCTCCCCAAAGCCTGCCCCATTTTTGTATCAAGTCTTTTGGAACAGCACTGTCACTCACCCAGCCCAGAAACCTGAATGTTATGTATCTGTCTCCTCCTCTCCATTCCCATCACCAGGACTTCAGCTCAGATGCCCTTTCTTCCTCACCTGGCTGTTATCTGGAATCCTTCTCTCCAGTCTCATCTCCGGTCAGCTCTTCACAGTGTTATCATGGTAGTGTTTCCACAGATGGAACATTCTCTGTTATGTGGGGTTTGCACTTGTCTTGCATCTCTGCCCAGAGTCCCATTGCTGAGAACCATAAGCCACTCTGAGGATCCATAGAGAGAGCTACCAGTCACCTCCTTCCAGGGCTGACTGAGAAGAGGCCAATTGGGTGCTTCATCTTTCACTCCCACCATTGCGTCTAGCAAGTACATACAGAAGCCTGGAGCTCATTATGTTTGAGCAGTAAGGAAGAGGAGGCATTGAGCCCTTTGGTGGAGGGGAGGAGTGCTGTGGCTTTACCCCTCTCTCTTTTATAGGGAGAAGAGGGGCGCTGTCCACGTACCCAAGGGAGGTGTGGTATAAAAGAGTTCTTCCTGAAGAGCGGAGTTGCCTGCATGGAGGAACCCAGAGCCCTCACTCCCAGCTTGATGTTTATTGAATGGTAGTAACTAGGAGGCCCATCCCAGTCACCCAAAACAGAGCATGACCGAGAGCTCTTGGGAGAATTCGACTTCCATCTTCTGGAGTTTGTCAACATATGTGAAGACAGGGGCAGATAGGTGCCTGCCTCTCTCCTGGCATATTCTGAACACTGCTCAAATAGGGGAGGAGAAGAAACAGTGGACCAACCTGAGTTCCCAGAAAGCATACACACATTTCTATGGGAAAATATGTGCCACAGAAGGAAGTGGGACTCCTGCCATCCAAGGGACTGAGGGGTCTATTTTTGGAGGCGAGAGCTAGGAAGCTGTCACAAGAAGCAATGTCTAGAATACATCACCTATGTCAAAGAAGCGTGCAGTACCGAGGTCTTGCAGAACCTTCCAAAAAATACCTGAAAACACACGCACACAAGAACATTTTCCCCCTTTCCTTCAATTCTTCCCTCTTTCAAATCCTATAGCAAGAAACAGAGATGATAAAGTAGATTCCAACTGCAGGCTCCAGCCCCCAGGTCAGGATGGAGATGAGGGACAGAAGGTGCCAGTTTAACACCACTCAGCACTCACATTTAACTGGCACCTTCTGTGCCTCATCTCCATCCTGACCTAGGGGCTGGAGCCTTCAGGCTGAGGCAGGAGAACTGCTTGAACCCGGGTGGCAGAGGTTGCAGTGAGCCGAGATCGTGCCACTGCACTCCAGCCTTGGTGATAGAGTGAGACTCTGTCTCAAAAAAAAAAAAAAATGTGAGTGGTGTTTTGATTTAGATGTTACTGGATTTGTTAATACGTAAGTAAAATGTAATATGTAACAAAAACTGACTCACTGTGAGTCAGTTGTCAAAATCAGACTGGTCTTAGAGTCAAATACGGCTGGAAACCTACAGAATCTTCTAGAGATGTTTTCCAAATGTTGAAGAAGAAAGATCTGCATGACACATTTAAAAGTGGTATTGGGATAAAAACAAACTCATACCTCATACTCCAAAGTCAAAATTATCATGTCACTCCTCCACTTGAAATCTTCTCAGTGGCTTCTAAACATAATTCTTGGCATATAATACACATAATAAATGTTGTTTTTAAGAAAAAAAAAACAATTGAGCACATCTACATCACACAGAAAAAAATCTGAGTCCAAGTCCTAATTTTCTGTTTATTATTCAGGATGTTGGACAAGAAATCTCCTTTTGTGAGCCTCAGCTTTCTCCTGTATAAAATGAAGAAAACACCAACGCCACCTTACAGCTTTGTTGCAGGATTAAATAGTAACATGAATGCAAGTAGTATTCTATCAATCACTTTGCAAAATATAAAGCACTATCCAAGTATTCAATTCATGAATTCATTCATTCAGCAAAGATGCTCTTGGTGCTGGAGAAAGAATCGTGAATGAGATGGACAAAAACGATGCTCTCTACTGGGGGGAGGCAGACACAAGAAAAAAAGATCATGTCAGAGAGCCCCAAGTGCTGTGAAGAAAATCAAATCAAGAGAATAAGAGTGATCTAGATGAAAATAAGCCCCCTTTCATCAAAAGGAGCTAGATTGAGTGGCCTGGGAGGGCCTCTCTGAGGATGAGACACTTGGACTGGGATTTAAACCACAGGAAGAAAAAGACAGTCTTGCAGAGACAAGCAGAGTATGGCAAGAACAAAGGCTTTTGGTTGGTCCAGGCTTAGGATGCGTGAGGAAAGAAAGAAGAATGTGGGCACCATGAGGCAGGGAACAGAGCTTCTACGCTACTTAGAAGGGTCAGTTTGTGGCAGGCCTTGGTATTTTAGGTAAGTATGCTCACTTGATTTCAGTTGCTATTTTATAAGCAATAACAACAACAACGACAAAATTGTAAGCTAGTCTTTTTTCTGGAGATGAGGAGGTCTCACTCTTTTTTGCACAGACTGAGCTCAAACTCACGATCCTCTCACCTTAGCCTCCCATGTTGCTGGGATTGCAGGTGCGCACCACTGCACCTGGCTGAAATCGTAAGCAACCAGAAAAGGTAGGTTTGTCTTAGAGTCTTTCCCTTTCTGCTTTCTGTACCCCTCTTCAGGTTGTTCTGTCTGTTACCCCAGATCTCTAGGATCCTTTCCTGCCTTCAGGTGACTATCCAGTCCCCTCACCCCTCCTGCCTGTTGACTCAGGTGAGAGTGGTGTTTTGATTTAGACGCTACTGAGCTTGCTAATATCTGTAAGTGAATAAATGATCAAAATAAGACTGTTCTTAGAGTTGAGTGTGCCTGAAAATCTACAGAATCTTCTAGAGATGTTCTTAAATGTCTACCTCAGAGGAACCCTCCCTAAGGCCAAATCACTGCTGGGCTGTAGAACAATTAAAACTCAGTAAGATGAGTATACCTTTTAAGTTCATCTACTTTAAGATTTACCTAATTTACCTTCTGAAGATAAGGCTTATTGACCAAAATGAAACACTGACAACTTTTAAGGTCATAGAACAGAGTGAGGCATTTTAAAGTAACATAGGCTATTGATATGCCAATGTTTCAAAACATAAGAAAAATATCATATGAAGTGACTTTTTAAAACATGAACATTTATTCATTTTCTGTTTTCTGGCAATTGGTAATCTGAGTCTCTGGAAGCTACTTTTTCCAGTTCTAAACCTAACAAGCTCTCTCCTTCTCACACATTTCTGACCTACAAAAAAATCAAGCCATTGAAAGGCAGGTATATTAGTCAGGATTCTCCAGAGAAACAGATCCAATAATAGATAGATAAAGATAGATATAGATAGATAGATAGATAGATAGATAGATAGATAGATAAGATATGTTAGAGATGATTTACTATGGAAATTGACTCACATGATAATGGCAGCCAAAAAGTCCAACAACGTGCCATCTGTAAACTGGAGAATCAGGGAAGCTGGGAGTGGTGTCATCCAGTCTGAGTTGGGAGGCCTGAGAACTAGGGGAGTCTTGCTGGAGGGGTGGGGTTTGGGGGGATGCTGGTGTTAAGTTCTGGAGTGTGAAGGCTGGAGAACAGGAGCTGTGATGTCTGGGGGCAGGAGAAGATGGATGTTCCAGCTGAAGAAGGGAGAGCAAGAAGGCCTGCCCACGTCCGTCTGTGAAGGCAGATCTTCTTTACTCAGTCTATGGATTCAAACGCTAACCTCTTCTGGAAACACCCTCAAAGACACATCCAGAAATAATGTTTTACCAGCTATCTGGGTATTCTTTAACTCCATTAAGTTGACACATAAAATGAACCATCATGGCAGGTATTTTGCCATTGTCATGAAACACATATTGAGAACATTAAGTAGGCTATGAATTGACCATCTCTTGTTCTTCCTGATTCCAACCAGCAGACTCCAATATATTGTCTGATGTATACCTGTATCTCTAGCTATAACTATGTCCTTGTCCTTATCTATATTGTATCTTGTCATCAATGAAAAGATAAGGAGAGATGTTCTTCGTTATCTTTCACTACTTTGAATGCTCACAATAACCATATTCATATTCAAATCAGTAACCAACAAAGGTAAGGAAATGAAATATAATTTTTAGATATATAAATTTATACTTATTAGTATCTGTAAAGATTCATGGATATAGATATTTCTTTTCATACGTGACACCCCAAACATGACCATCCCTTTGTCTCAGCCTATATCAGCTTTCACATGGGTGCTGACTATTCCCATGAAATATGTCTGCAACTGAACCCTGGTTCAAGTGGGCTTCCCTGCAGCTGGAGGGCTAATGTGTTAGGGCATTCTCACATTGCTGTAGAGAAATACCTGAGACTGGGTAATTTATGAAGAAAATAGTTTTAATTGGCTTTCAGTTTTATAGGCTGTACGGGAAGCATGATGCTGGCATCACCTTGGCTTCTGGGGAAGCCTCAGGAAACTTACAATCATGGCAGAAGGTAAAGGGGGAGCAGACATGTCACATTGCCAGAGTAGGAGCAAGAGTGAGAGGGAAGGTGCTACACACTTTTAAATGACCAGATCTCCTGAGAACCTACTCATTAAGACAGCATCAAGGGGATGGTGCTGAACCATTCATGTGAAATCACCCCTATGATCCATTCACCTCTTACCAGGCCCCACCTCCAACACTGCAGATTACAATTCCACAAGATTTGGGCAGAGACACAGATCCAAACCAAATGAGAACCCTCTGAGGCCACGGTAGAGAACCCCATGACAATCTTGTAGCCTGGCAACCATTAGCTAACATCAGGATCCCTTCCCAAGGAACAGGGAAACTTCCTAGAAAATCCTTTCACTCTTGACAAAGCCTAACTTCCAAGATTCGATGCAAAAGTCTTACTTTGGTAATTGAAGATAAAAAATGAACATTGACTGTCTCTTTGCATTCCCATCTCAACTGCCCTGCAGATAGTATCTTGGGCTGACTTGAGAGAAAGTCTTAGACATGCAAAAGGGAAAATCTTTTTTTTTTTTTCAAAAACATTACCCTGATATAAGTTTGAGTCATGAATTGGATCGAGTTCTGTACTTGTATGTGGGAATAAAAAGATGAAGGAGATACGATCCCAACTTGCAAGAGTCTCCTTCTGGTGGGGGATACATATAAAAGGATAATTATAACACTGAATGAAAAGATTAGATTGAAACATTCCCCTGATCCTCGATTCCTCCCCCCCATGCTGCTTTTATTTTGTGATAGACAGGATACTGGCTGAGCAATGGAAAAATTCAAAGCTAAGACACTTTAGTTGGGCTCAGTTAGAAGCTGACTAGCAAATAATTTATTAGGGAAAGCCAATAGGAAAGTAGCCGCCCTGTGGCACACAGGAAAAAAAAAAAACTGCGAGGAGTGATGAGAGATCATTCTTTTTCTAATGAGAAAATTTCAAAAATATACTAAAAATCTGTTGCCACATAACATTTTGAAGAATGTGGTATACATAAATCAGAATCCACACCTCCCCAAATTAACAGTAGCTACAGATATAACAGCTTTCATAATAAAACTGATCTGGAAAGCTGGTGAAAACAATCACCAAAACATTTGGTGGAAAAGCACATCACAGAGTGGCTTCATAATCTTAAATAGGAAAGCATGATATACTTTTCATTAAAGACGATTGATCAGAACTAATTTCTAATTTTTTGTTATGTTTACCAAGCTTATGTCACTGTGATAATAATGATTCAAATACAAATGAAAATATATAATCAGTTAGACAATCTTTGCAAACTGACTCTAAATCAGAATCTCACACAAATATGGATATCTTTCTCCCAAATAAGTAACTCTTTGGGTGTGTAGGCTGTGGAGTTTATAAAGCCAGGGTTGTTTACGTGCCTCAAGCAACTCTCTTCATGGCATTGTTTTTGAAATTCCCTGCAATCCAAAAATCATGTTTCACCAGGTGATTACTTTTAAATGGCTCACAGGAATTAAATATACTGAGTTCACTTGGTTCTAAATATCATTGGCATAATTATGTAAAGCCTAAATGCTTTCAGTTACAAAATAGACACAGATATTTGGTGCTGGCTTTAAACAAAAGTAGCTGTTTAGCAATGAACAGTGAAAACAAAACTTGTACAAGTTCATTGCAGAGAATTGCACAGGGTTAATGATGTTCCTTAGGTACTAGATCTTGCAGATCTTTCTCAGTATTAATCCTCACAGGATGGTTTGACTATTTGTGGAGAGACTTGTGGGAAAAACCAGGAGTTTATTTCAAATCGGCAAAAAGTCCCTTTGAAGCATATATACATTATTTCAAATGACCTAAATATGGATTTAGTAAAGCATTGAATTAGATGTCCTGGAATGCATGTCTAAGCCTATTCTAAGTTTTAAATGCTAGGGATTATGTTTACCTCTGGGTTTTCACCATCACAATCATTCTAATAAAATCTGAACAGAAAGGTAAGTCCTCTTTAAAAGTAAAAAGCTAAAATGCAGAAATCTGGCACCAAATGTCTCCCAACACTCCATTTAATAACGCTCATAATTTGTGTTTGCCAAATTGCCCCTAGGCAAGAAGAATTTGCATACCGGGCAGGAGGATGAAGTTGGATCAGGCATATTTAGGCACAGTTCATTCTCTGGCTTCTTCCCTTGTTGGGTTGGGGGCTGACTAGAGAGTGGGACAGGGCAAAGACACAGGGAACTATGGCAGTGAGTTCCTGGATAAGGCTGGAGCTTGGAAAAAAATGGGACTGGGTCATAGCAAGTTGCCTGCTTGTAGCAGCAAGTTTTTGGTGCTAGTAACTATTATTCTTTTGAAATCTGTAAATCTTAGCTAAGATCAGAATCATCACAAGTTTGGGGTCCACAATAAATTTGGGGGGACTAATTTTCTCTTCCTTGGCTCTTCCTTTTCCAGGTCTATCATAAGTTTTGTGTGCCAGGATACCACTCCCAAGTGACTGATACCCAAGAATCCTCTGTGACTGATACGCAAGACCCCAGTCACTCTCCTCCCTACTTACACTGTCCTATACACACACACACACACACACACACACACACACACACACACAGAGAGAGACACTGGAACACATTTGAGAAGTCCAACCTAGACCATCTTGACTAGTTCCTTCTCCTCTACTTTCTACAATGATCTTTTTAGCAACAATTTGTACGTTTTATAAATGAGACCAGACCTGCTTGTATGCATCCTCCATCTTCTCCTGCCATTAATTGGAGTTTGGAGGCCAAACGCTGGGCACAGCTGCGTTGGCATCAACAATAACAAGAACTGTGTTGAGACATGGCTGATCATCAGCAAAACTCTTTCCTAGGTTGGAAGGGATGGCTGATCTGGCTACTTCTGAGGCATGACCAGGCTGGGACAGCTAGCTGCAAAAAACCCCTGGTGTATCCAGATATCCTGCACCCCCAAAAGTCTCCATAAGGTAAGACTATAGAGACAAAGGTGTAGAAACCTAGGAAGGGTGGCCCAGAATGACTGAATCATAGGAATGAATGTTACTGAAGCCTCTTTTCTAAAAAGGCTCCAGTAAACCTAAAACCAACTAGCCAAGGTTGGCCAAGGTTGGCGTTTAGGTACTCGGCAGAAAGGCCAATCTCAAGATGCATACACCCTTTTTGGCAGAACTCCTTCTTGGCATTTCAGACTCTGGCACCCACAGCCCTGGAACAAAGACATTTCAATTTCCAAGAGCTGGCTAGGAATTCTAGAGAAGGAGAATTCATTTTGAGTTTTGCACGTACAAGAAGTTGGGAGGAGGGTGGAGTACAAATGTGTGGGCATATTCTGCTTTTACTCCCTGTGTTTTAGGAAGACACCATGTATTCAGTGATCACAAGGCCTTCTGAAATACTCAGGTGTGGCAGTTCTGGTGAATGAGTTGTCCCTGAGCTGGTGTCTGGGCAACCTTCTGTTTAGTTAGGTATAAACCAAAGCATCTGACAGTGTCAGTGCCTTCAGGAGGTTACAGCACAAGAGCATGTAAACTTCAACTCCACTCAGGAGGGAGCTGGGGAAATTGGGTTGGAGTTCAGAGGCGAGAATTCTACTAACCGGTTTGTCGAATTCAGGATTCTCACTGGACTGCCTTAAATATCAGGACTTTAAACTCTCACAAATGGGAGAATTTCTCAGTAGTCTACAGTTTGAATCCCAAATTCCCAAGTTTTTACATGTTGGTAAACCAGTTGCAATGGTATTTAGTTAATAGTTTCTAACACAGACTCATTATTATTTATTTAGTAATTTTTTTAAGATTCATTTAAAAAATATATTTGTTTAAAAAAACCCTTAAATTGTTACTCATTTTGTTACAACTCTTAATATGTTTTAAAATATACATTAAAAGGACATGTTTAAAATAAACACACTTATATATTGCCCAAAATCATTTCACATACCCTCAGGGGTACCCATACCACTCTTTGGCAACCACTGTTGCCAGATGTGGTCCTCAAAGGCCTCTAAGGTCCTCTGTGACTGATACCTGTGGTGTCCAGAGGGAGATGAGCGTTAAGAAGTAAGTGCCCCCAGCAGAGAGAGCTTTGACTTAAAGCTATTGAAAGGTGTTTATGAACAGTATCAGCACCATCCCTCAGAAAAGGTTTTGAAAAGGTGAATTAACCACCAAATCACAGTTTGGGCCAGAACTTCCAATACTTTGTTGAATAGGAGTGGTGAGAGAGGGTATCCTTGTCTTGTGCTGATTTTCAAGGGAGATCTTCCAGGTTTTGCCCATTCAGTATGATATTGGCTGTGAGTTTGCCATATATGGATCTTATTATTTTGAGGCATATTCCTTCAATATCTAGTTTATTGAGAGTTTTTAACATGAAAGGATGCTGAATTTTATCGAAGGCCTTTTCTGCATCTATTGAGATAATCATGTGGCTTTTGTCTTTAGTTTTGTGTGATGAATGACATTTATTGATTTGCATTTGTTGAACCAATCTTACATCCCAGAGATGAAGCCAACTTGATTGTGGTGGATAAGCTTTTTGATGTGCTGCTGGATTTGGTTTGCCAGTATTGTATCCAGGATTTTTGCAATGATGTTCATCAGGGATACCGGACTGAAGTTTTCTATTTTGTAACTCTGTTGTATGTCTGCCAGGTTTGGTATCAGGAAGATGCTGGCCTCATAAAATAAGCTAGGGAGGAGAACCTCCTTTTCAATTGTTTGGAATAGTTTCAGTAGAAATGGTACCAGCTCCTCTTCGTACCTCTGTAATTCAGCTGAATTCAGATGTAAATCCATCTGGTCCTGGGCTTTTTTTGTGTGTGTGTGGGTACGCTACCTATTACTCCTTCAACTTCAGAACTTGTCATTGGCCTATTTAGAGATTTAATTTCTTCCTCGTTCAGTCTTGGAAAGGTGTATGCATCCAGGAATTTATCCATGTCTTCTAGATTTTCTAGTTTATTTTCATAGAGGTGTTTATAGTATTCTCTTATGGTTGTTTGTATTTCTGTGGAATCAGTGGTGATATACCCTTTATCATTTTTTATTGTGTCTATTTGATTCTTCTCTTTTCTTCTTTATTAATCTAGCTAGTGGCCTATCTTATTAATTTTTTTTCAAAAAAAAGAGCTCTTGGATTCATTGATTTTTTGAATGGTTTTTTTTTTTGTATCTCTATCTCCTTCAGTTCCACTCTGATCTTGTGGGTTTTTTTTTTTTTTTTTTTTTTTTGTCTTCTGCTAGCTTTGGGGTTTGTTTGCTCTTGGTTTTCTAGTTCTTTTAGCTGTGATGTTAGGTTGTCAATTTGAAATCTTTCTAGCATTTTGATGTGGGCATTTAGCGCTATAAATTTCCCTCTTAACACTGCTTTAGCTGTGTCCCAGAGATTCTGGTATTGTGCCTCTTTGTTCTCATTAGTTTCAAAGAACGTCGTTGATTTCTGCCTTAATTTCATTATTTACTCAGAAGTCATTCAGGAGCAGGTTGTTCAATTTCCATGTAGTTGTGAGGTTTTGGGTGAGTTTCTTAATCTTGCGTTCTAATTTGATTGTGCTGTGATCTGAGAAACTATTATTATTTAAGTTATTTTGCATTTGCTGAAGAATGTTTTAGTTTAACATAAATGAGTCTCAAAAGTATTATGCGAAGTGACAAAAGCCAAATACAAGTGACTGCATACTGCATGATGGCATTTATACAAAATTTTAGAAAAGAGAAACTATAGTGGCAGAAAGCAGATCAGTGGCTTCCAAGGACAGTGTGTGGGTGAAGACTGACTGCAAAGAGACACTAGGACATGTTCGAAGGTGATGGAAATATTATAGGTCATGATTGTAGTGGTGGTTACATGGCTGTACATGTTTGTAAAAGTCATCAAATTATACTCTTCAACTTGGTGAATTTTATTGTATATAAGTAACGTTTCAGTAAAGCATCAGTGCTTTAAAGAGTTTACTTACGCATTTTTGTAAACATTGTTTTAAACTTTAAGTTGCATTTGATATCTATGTTCCTGAAAACTTACATTTAGTGTTTTAAAACAGAAAAGCTTAATTAAAGGGAAACATGTGATTCTCCTTGTTTTAATAAAATGTGACTATGGGAAATCTAGTTGTTTCTGACGACACAAATGAAAAGTCCATAAACCCTTTATCGATTGCTCTGTCCAGTGCTTCCTTCTAAAACAAGATGACCAAAGGAATTGTTGAGGCCAGTTTTTTCCACAGGCGTCCTACTTGAGTGATGTAAATATAATCCTGAATACAACTGATTAGACAAGAGATCAGGATAATCAGTTATTGACAGAAATCTGCAGGTTGGACCCAAAGGAAACCTGTGAGCCATAAGGTAGGATTTTACATAAGAGTTCTTCATATATATATGACATTCTACATATATGTATGAAGAACTCTTCATATATATACATATTATATATGTACATATATACTATGTATAATATATGTGTATATATATACATATTATATATGTACATATATACACATATATTATACATATACATATTATATATACACATATATATTTCATTTTATGTATGTATTTATATATAATATATAAATTTACACAGTATAAAATTATATATTAACAATTACTTATTACATATACATTCATATATGTATTATATATTATACATTTACATATGACATATATTCATGTAGTATATATGCATATACAAGTATATAAATATACTTGTAGATATACATAAACTATATATACTGTATAAGTGTATGTATACTTATATACTGTATATATACTTATATATGTACTTATATATATACTTCTATAAGTACAGAAGTGTATATATAAGTACATATAAGTATATATATGTATATATACTTATATGTATATATATATACTATATATACATATAAGTATATATGCTTATATACTGTATAAGTGTATATATAAATACAGCAAACAAATATACAAACGTGTGTGTGTGCATACATATATACATGACTACTTATGAGAGGAAGCAGTATAAAAGCAAAATTGAGAGAGAAGCAGAAAAAAAGGAGTCAAAGTTGGACCATGTTCTCTGAGACTGCAGGAATGCAAGCCCTGACTTCCCTCACTCAAGCAAGCCCCTCACCCAGGCTTCTCCCCCTCGTAAGTACCTGGCTTTAGCTTGGCTCTGAGAAGAAACCAGAGCCGTGGCATGGAGGCTGAAGCCAAGGGAGAGAAGGCAGCAGGCATGCACCACACAGCAGGGATTTGAGTAAGCCCATGCAGGAAGGTGAGGGAGGACGAGTGAGCCGAGCTGGATCAGAGTTGGAGAACGGCGTCAGTGCAGAAACGGGTCGAGAGCAATGTGGACACCAGAGTCACTGCTTTATCACAGCTAGCACCCCTCTTTTGATGGCACCTGAGTGGGCAGGTGTTGCTGAGCCTATTTTCTGTGTTTTCCAATTCTATATATCTTCCGACATTGCTTGCTCCCTTTCTTCGTGACTCCAGTTCCTCCCACCTGTGTTTGTTCTTCCAGTTTTACAAATCAAGAGCTTTTCTCTTTTTTCTTTCAATTCAGGCTTCTCTGGTCTTTGATTGGTCTCTTACCCCTAGTACAGTAAGTTTAAAGTGATAACCTGTATCTTCTAAGGAATTTCTCAAGGAATGATCCTTCCTGAGACACAGGTTTCATATTGTCAAGCCAAATGACAAATGGCCCAATGGCTATAACCTGCAATGCTGCCACCCCCCAAATATAACTAGAAGCATCTATGGTCTATACAGACACTGGATAATTGATTACGTACCATTTCGTGGCATCTGCTGACCACTGCTTGGTAATAAAGACCACTTCTTGCACATCATTGTATCTGAACAGTGCTGTAACTTTTACTCAGGTATGAAACATAGAAATTACTTTAATTTTCTTGAAGTAACAAGGACTTGGATTTCTCTGGCAAATCATTTTGTCTAGAAACCAATGGTATCTCTAGGTTTCCTGGAAAATATCACTACATTTAAGCTATTTTTCATGTTTCTTTTCTTTTTAGTTTCTTTTTTATCTTCTTCTCTTTTTTTTTTTTGAGATGGAGTCTTGCTCTGTTACCCAGGCTGGAGTGCATTGTACCATCTCAGCTCACTGCAACCTCCACCTCCTGGGTTCAAGCAATTCTGCCTCGGCCTCCTGAGTAGTTGGGATTACAGGCATGCACCACCATGCCTGGAAAATTTTTGTAATTTTAGTAGAGACGGGGTTTCACCATGTTGGCCAGGCTGGTCTCGAACTCCTGACCTCAGGTTACCCATCTGCCTTGGCCTCTCAAAGTGCTGGGATTACAGGCATGAGCCGCCACTCCTGGCCTCATGTTTATTTTCAAAATTTCAACAAATTCCTACCCAATTGTATGAAACTCGAGAGTCTCTCCAAGTACTTCAAAGAGGGTCACAGAATTTAAATAATAAATGATTTTAATTTATTGAATGTTAGAATGAGATGACATCTTAAGTGTGTTCAACACTTTAATATTACAAATGAGAAAACTGTGGCTAAGAGTATGTCACTGACTTTGCCTATAACCCGACGGTCAGTTAATGGCAGATGTGAAAGCTAAACTGAGATCTACTGAGGTCTATTCCTGTCTGTCTATCATTACAGGAGGCCTCCTCTCTATTTAATTTTTACAATAAGATAAATCCATAGACATTTAAAAGAAAGGACTACTTTTGACAAACCAATGACAGCTTAGTATACTGGTTCCCAGGTAGGAAGCTCCTCATATCACCAGTGGGGCTTTATAAGAAAGACCAGTCTTTGAGCTTTGTATTATCTACAGGATTAGAACACCCCAGGTAGGGTCAAGAAATGTGTACTTTAAACAATCCCTGTCACTGATTTCTGATGTAGCTCCTAGTTAAGCATCACTGAAAGTAGAAAAAAACTAGTCTTTGATTTCACCGGCTCTGGAATGAAATCTGAGATCTTGTGCTTATTTTGTGAGCTGAGGGATTTGCTTAACTTCTCAGAGCTTCAAATTTCTCATCCATAAAAAGGAAAATAATAGTAATTCTACAGTGATAGCAACAGGAAACAGCATGGCACCCGGAACAGAGTACACATTCAATAAGTATTTGTTTGCATATTACATCATAAAGACTGGAAATGCTCACATTCTTCTCTTAAAGAGACCACATTTGCCCTGGTTGTTGAAGGCAAGGGACTCCATGTTCACAGAGACCTGAAGTTTGCCATTTATTTTGTATTCATATTTAGGACAATACTCAAATTTTCTATATCTGAGTGTTTCTCAAAGATAGCAATAGCATAGTGCTTGGCATATAGTCAATATGCAATAAAGTAATACTATTATTAGAACCACTTTATTCTGCTACCTCATGTACATGTTTTACCAATTGACAGCTTCTCCCTTTATTGTGACTAAATGAAACTAGCTATTCAGGTGTTACATAAAATGTCATAAAATTGACATAAAGTGATCATTAGAAATTGATTTATAACATGCCTAAATTTTTTCATTGAGGTATAATTTACACACAATGAAATGCATAGATCTTAACTGTACAAATCAATGAGTTCTAAAGAGTGCATACACCCACTTAATCCACATCCCTACCAAGATACGAAATATTTCCATCACTCCAGAAGTTTTTATGTGACCTTTCTCAGTCAGTCCCACCTCCACATGTTAAAGGAGAAGCCACCATCCTGATTTCTATCATGGATTAGGCTGCCTTTTCTGGAACTTAATATAAATGGAATCATAGAATGTGTATTCTTTTATAGTTGATTTCTTTCATTCGATGTAATGTGTTTGGAATTCATCCATATTGCTGCATTTTTGGTAGTTTATGCCCTAATACACTTTTAATTGCTTAATTGGCATATTACTTCACTGACTCCATGAGTTTCACAAGTTATTTACTAAAGAAGTATCATACACTTTCAACTTTTTAAAAAGAAACAGTAGTGATTATAGACACAACGTTACTGAGAACGGATCATTATCAGCTGGTGGCAGGAAAAACAATAAAACACAATGACCATAAAATCTGATATTTGACTATTGTTCCGCCTCAATGGGGGAAAGGTTTGCTAGGTTTATTCTAATGTGATGTTTTCACACACGTATCTCAAAATTAAAACTGGGACTACCGACATTATAAAATATCATATTTTCAAAATAAGATGATGCCCACATTTGAAAAACTTTCTAGAGCAGTTTTCAAACTGCATGCCCCACATGGAGAAGAGTATATTAGATCTTCTATATTCATCTAAAAAATAAGAAAGATAATAAGCTTTACTATCATTTATGAGTCCTCATGTCGGATGTCACATGACAGAAGAACTCCACCACTCAGAGTCACAGGTGCCCTCATGCCTCTGTTGCTTCCAGAATATTACAGTAAATGGCATTTACATGTGCCCTTGTTGAAAGGGTTTGCGGATTATATAATCTAGTTTTAGTTAAACCAACCATCACAAAATACTGACTTAAAAGTAATCCCGCAAAGAACCTATCATGAAACTCACAATGCATTATGGCAGGTGAGATAAGGTGGCCTTTCTTCTCTCCCTAGCAAAAGCTCTGTGTCAGCCACAATATGGGCTCAAGACAGTGATGGTCTAATCATACCTGAGAAGAATTTGGCAGAAGACATTTGGCATTATTAAGAAGACTTTGAAATCGGGATTTACTTTCATTATCATTAAAGACGAACCTCGGCTAAAGCTTATGTTGAGTTTTGAGAAGTTAGTTAATCAGAACATACAGCCATTGCGATTAGCAAAGACATTTAAAATTCTTGTTTATTTTATCTTTGATTCATTATTTAAACTGTTCTATTTGTATATCTATATTGTATATGTTTTAATGTACATACTATTTCATACATTGTATAATTTATGATTAAATACATGTATATTTATTTATTGAAGAAATTTATGTATTGGAGGCATTCAAACGTGTTACTGCATGGATGTACAATCTAGTGTAACACAACGTTAAGTTACGTCTGGGTTTACTCTCCACCAGGAAGTAGTCTATCTCTGAACTACAAAGTGATGAGAAATGAGGTTAGAGGAACCTTTTAACCGTGGGATCAAGTTCACTATGTTCCCATGTCACGTGTGGTTTGGTCTCAAAGAGCTGCTGCACCTTGCAGCTATGCTTCTGAAACTTGGCTCACTCTAATGTAAGGCAGCCATTCCAATGAATATAGTGTTTTCTGATGCAATGGAAAACATATTTTTGAAATATTCTTCCAGAAATTCACATATTCTATCACTATCTAAATGTGTTGGACCCTTATTAAGAGGCTCTTTAATGTCCACAACCATGTAGATTCATGTAAAGACGGGTTTCTATTTTTAATCTTGAATTTATCCCACCCCCATGAACTAGGTTATTGTTTTGCTGGAAGTTTTAATGAGTAGGAGGAGAAAAAAAAGAAAATAGAAAAAGAAACAACAGAGAAGCTTCTAGATATCAGAAGTGAAACTGGGATTATTTTTAGGCAAAGAACAGCAGTTAATGCTATCATAATAAATCTCTGCTTTGTGCAATGCTTGCCTTCAAAAGAACTTAGAGCGTTTCATACACTACTTAAAAACACCTGGTGAATCAGCACCAAAACTGATAATACAAGCTACCTCCAGATTGTTTTTTATTGATAACTGCCTTCGGGGACTTATACCTGAAGTCAGGGTTTAATCGCTCATCTGAGAAATTAGAAGGAAAGATTTAATGTAAAGAAGAAAAAACATAAGAGAAATAGGCAGAGTGGAAGAAAGATCAAAAGCAAGTATCTCAAAGTTACTTTCCACTTAACATTTTCTTCTGTCACTTTCCACATCTACAAGACTTAACTGGCTTCCATCAGGTGTACTCAGATTCCAATTTGGTGATTACCTTCTGCCTGTTCAGAGTGCTCCTAGTAGTTTCAAGTTTTCTCTAAGTTGCTACCACTTGGTGGAACGTGTTTATTCAGGGAACAAAGTATTTGCTGAGAAATGTGCTTTATGTGCTCACATTATAAACATTCTCAGTGTATGTGCTTGAGACCTTCTGAAAATAATTCTGCAAATGTCCTTATATAAGGTTTATATGAGACTATCTAGTGTTTAGGTACATAGTGATTTGTTTTTATATAATAGATTATTTGATGATAAAGTTTGATGACTCACCATTTTTAGAAATCATCTCTTGCTGTGTCTAATTGTTAATGTTGACATGTTGTTCTGTGGATCTAGTCTGGTTTTTTTTTTTTTTCATGCATTATGTGTTTGGTCTCCAATTAGAACAAAAGTTGTACTTGTTCCTTCCTTTGGTGGCATTTACTCCATGGAAGTTCTTTTTTATTGTTGTGATTGTATGGCCAGAATCCTTACTACCCTTCAGAAGGTATGCTGAGCCTCTTGTACATGATGCATTTTGATGGCAGAGCAGAGCTTATCCTCATGATTCATTCTTTCATTCAGTTAATACTTTTGATCTCCTACTATACAAGCTAGAACTGTTTTAAACTCAACAGTGAATGGACAAAAATTCCCGACCTAATGTGGCTTGCAGGTTCATGAGGAAAGGATAGATAATAAACAAAATAAATAAGTTAAATATTTAGTAAAGTACTAAGGAGAACAAGGTGGCATCTGAATAAAGTCCATGAAAATGAGGGAGCAAGCTATGGAACAATCTAGAAGGAAAATACTCCCTGATGGAGAGAGTAAGTACAAAGGGATGATGCAGGTGCAAGACTATTTTGTTCAAGGAAGAATGAAGAAGCCGGTAGGGCTGGAGCAGTAAGAGCTACAGAAAGGCTGTAGAGAAGCACTCAGAAGTGTAAGGGACCCCTAGTGAAGGTCCTTGTAGGTCACTAGGGGAGCCTCTGAGGACAGAGGAAGCAAAGCCGCCTCTCTTGGCTAGGGCTGCCAGCAAAGAATCACAAACAGAGGCTACAGCAACAGAAGTTTCTTGTCTCACCATTCTAGAGGCTAGAAGTCTGTACGTGTTGCCAGGGTTTATTTCTTCCGAGGGAGGTGAGGGAAGATTCTGTTCCAGGCATCTCTCATTGGCTGCAGATGGCCCTCTGCATATTCTTGTATATTTGTGTGGTGCTCTCACTGTATGCGAACCTGTCTCCAAATTACCCCTTTTTATAAGGACATCAGTCATATTGGATTATGGTCCGCCTTAATGACCTCATTCTAAGTTGGTAAAGGCCCTGTCTCCAAATAAAGTCACATTCTGAGGCAGCAGAGGTTAGAACTTCAACTTATGAATTTTGGGAGGAAAATTTAACTCAGTTCAACTCATAACAAAGGCCACTGGAGCTTTATGAGCACAGAAGTACACAACCTAACTATTTAAAAGAATTAGCATGGCTTCTGTGCTGAGAATAGAAGCTGGAACATCAGGCAAGAGGCTCTTGCAATAACTCAGGCAAGAAATGGTGGTGGGAGCAATAAACAAAGCTGAAGAAAGCAGTCGGGTTCCAGAGACACTGTACATTGATGGTTTTCTGGGGGGATTTGATGTATACGGTCAGAAAAAGAGCCAAGAGTAACTGCGAGTTACCCGTTTTAGAGTTGAGGATAATGGCAAGAGAAACAAGTTTGGGTGGGGAAAAAAGTAAGTTTGGGACATGTTAAGTTTGAGATGCCTATCCAAGTGGACCTGCTACAGCTCCATATACCTGTCTGTGGTTCAGAGGGCAGATCCATCTTCGGCAAATCAATGGTCCATGAAGCCAAGAGGCTGGAGTATGCACAGAGGAGAGATTAAAGAGCTATGCCCCTGGCTACTTAAACATTTACAGTCTATAGATATGGAAGGAAAACAGCAGACTGAAAAGGAGCAGTTAGAAAGGCAATAAGAAAACTGGTCAAGTATTGAGTCCTGGAAGCGAAGGGGAGAAAATTATTCACAGGATCCACACAGTTAAGTGCTGCAGGAGGTCGAGTAATATGAGAACTGAGAACTGACCATTGGGTCAGTCAATGTGGAGGTCATTGGTAACCATGTGGAGAGTTTAAGTGGCCAAGAGCCAAAAGCCTGCTTGAAATGGGTTCAAGAGAAGCTGGGAACTTTGGCCTAGAAAGCATAGTCCTTGTCCAGACATCTTGTGAAGGGAAGGAGAGACACGGGGCAGTGGCTGGAAAAAAAAGCACAGCCTATTTCTTTACTGATGGAAACGATCTAACAGGAAAAGGAAACCGATAATGCACGAAAACAGCATTGCTCATTCTAGAAATTGCTTCAGAATATCTCTCATCTTAGCATTTTTTCATTTTAAATAGGAGAATAATACCTCTTAGCTTTGTTAGGATTAAATGAAATACTACATGTAATAATACATTACAAATAATACATGTGAAAGATGTTTGGAATTACACATACATAGAATACTTGCTGAAAATGGCATACCACCATATATGTACAAATATATATGCTATTGCTATTTTATATACTTTTGTAAAAGTATATATAGTATATGTAGGCCATTTGAGTTGAACTGTTGTGCATCTTTGTGGGTGCAGTTCTTCATGGATGGAAAGAGATGCAGCTGTGACAAAGAAGACAAGAGGCTATTTAAGCTGTCTGAGGCTTAGTTTCCTGGCCTATAAAATGGGCATAAAAATTCATACCTCAGAGGATTACTATAAGGAAGTGAAAGGGTATGTTTAAAATTTCAACATATAATTAATAGGCGTTTACTAACTTTTTCTGAATTACAGAAGTCGGGTCTCCTACATCAACCTGTTCATCTTACAGGTTTCAAAATTACCTGCCAATGTTTCCCAAAGGTGCTTTTCTGAACCTACGTAATTTATATGATTTTAAATAGTAATAATTTAAAGAAGGCCTGGTCTTCATCGTGTCTTTGAAAAGTGGGGTGACATCTTGCTCTGAGCGTTGTGGCTGTAGACTAAACTAGCAGAGTCCCAGTACTGACACAGTAAGCAGATCATCACCAATAGCAGATCAGCTATGCCTTTATAGCTCCTAAGACAACGCTGCTCCTGTGAAACAAATGTCCAAGTTTAATGAGAGGGCCCATATCAGTCTCTGCTACTGAAGATATTTATGATTAGTAAATTTTGCTATGGAAGAACTAAGTGTTTCTCCACTCCCCATGCCCTAAGGAACAACTGATCCATTTAAGTTATGGCTGGTCCATTTGTTGGCTAAGCAAAAGGATGAATTTAAGTGTTCTTGGAGGCCACCACCATTACAAATCTATGAATTGGCAATAACACTCCCTGAGGACACTGGGAAAGAGTGTAGGTAATTATTTTCTTTTCCTTTAAGGTACCTTTTTAAAGTCTATGTATCGCAAGAAGAATCAATCAACACCAACTTTTATATGGTGAGATGCATATACATATATCCTAGTTTTAGAAAGACATTTATTTAAGATAACTCAAAACTTAGGAATTAATCAACAACGTTACTAATTCTATCTAAGGATGAATAGCTTTCTATGAGTCATTCACAACTGAAGAGTTAAAGCTAACATCTTCTTGCTAAAGTAGCCATGGAAGATACTTGGCCACATGGTGCTTGCTTTATGGGGATGATAAGAATTTTTCAAATTCAGATTTTCAGTGTGATAACTCCCTTTTATGGGTAAACCAGCCATGAGTTGGGAAGAGAAATGTCACCATAAAGCAAGCTACTGATTTGGTGGTCATTTGTACAAGAATCTACATGATTGAGCAAATATCAAGAGTCTTTGTTTTACACGCAACTCTAACAGTTCATGTGAACTTTAGTGATTAAAAATATCTATAATATTAGTAATAAAACAAAAAAACTGTTGAGAAACAACCTTCCATGGATTGCTTGGGTTTCTGTGCATCTTGTGAGCAGAGGCTCTCTCTGATTGCCTTTGTTCTGGATTATCTTTCCAAGGATGATTTTATATTAACAGCTTTAGAAGATAAAGAGACAGTATCTCCTCCAAGACAAAGGGTAGATTTGTTTGTAGCATTGGAAAATGGAGATAGTGTCCCCTTTCAGAGTAAAGGAAAGCTGTGCTTATTGCCCAGTACGATAAAGGTATCACCCCCTGGAGCAATGGGTAGGCATGTTTAATGCCCATTACAAAAGATTTAGGTTCCCTAAGCTCAGGGCTCCTCTCCAGTAACACAAGCCTCTGTGTGTGCGGGTATATCCTGGCCCTCTTTGTGTCTCTATATGAGACTCAGGGCTTGAGGAGCAACACAAGAAAATGCTAATGTTCTAACTACTGCTACTACGGTGAGTAACAAAGTCTTTCGTCTCTGATTCAGGAGTCTCGTGTCCCGTAATAGCATACATGAGATGGTGGCACGCTAATTTTTTAGCTTGCAAGGAGGGAAAAATCTTAAAGCCTTCACAGTTTTGACACTTACATCAATGTAACCAAAAGGGGAGACAAGCATGGTGGAACATGCCTGTAGTCCCAGTTACTTGAGAGGCTGAGGCAGGCAGATCACTCAAGCCCAAGAGTTTGAGGCCGTAGGGAACTATGATTGTGCCTGAGAATAGCCACTACACTCCAGCCTGGGCAACACAGCAAGACCCTGTCTCTAAAAATAATAAAATAGGCCCGGCATGGTAACTTATGCCTGTAATCCCAGCACTTTGGGAGGCCAAGTTGGGCAGATCAGTTGAGGCCGGGAGTTTGCGACCAGCCTGGCCAACATGGCGAAACTCCATCCATACTAAAAATACAAAAAGTAGCCAGATGTGATGATGCACACCTGTAATCCCATCTACTCAGGAGGCTGAGGCATGAGGATTGTTTGAATCCGAGAGTGGAGGTTGCAGTGAGATGAGATCGCACCACTGCACCAAGATCTCACCACTGCGCTCCAGTCTGGGTAATGGAGTGAGACTCTGTCTCAAAAGAAATATTATAATAATAAAATAAAATAAAAACGCTTTGATATTTAAAACAATATATGCTGAAGGGTATTTAAAGTGTGTGTGTATGCGTGTGTGTGTGTGTGTGTGTGTGTGTGTATGTGAACTTCCAGGTAAATAAGGTGGTTTGTGGCTTTTGATAAACTAGCAAAATTACTAAAATTTTCAACAAGGCTGTGTCTACTATGGCTACATTTTAAAGCTGGTGATTATCCACTGTATTTTTGGTTCTTAATAGGAAAGTACTATCCCTTCTCTGCTGAAGTCATAGCTCCTTGCTCTGGGCCTGACACATGGTAGGTGCTCAATAAATATTTGTGAACCAACGTCAAATAAAGTAGCCTCTATAGAGAGCCTTTTTATTGAATAGTCACTTAATAATTTCATTTTATCATTGCTAGGCTTTAGAATTACATAATGGGATTGTTAATATTTGGGGTACCAATAAAATTTATATTTTACTATAATTTTTTCAAAAACTATAGTTTTTGTTTAAAACTTGATTAGCAAGGCATGCTACATTTTCAAATGTGTTTTGATTATATTAGGCCTCATGGACTACGATAGAGTTTGCAAGTTAGGATGTTTTATTTCTCTCTTAGGTTTTCTGGCCTATAAAACAAAGACAACTGGATAAAACGAAGCTTAAATCATTTCAACTTAAAGACTCTGTGATTCTGTGGTACTGATCTCCAATTTTTCTCATATGAATCTAAAGAAAATTAATAATTACTTAAATTCATTCTCCTTTTAATTCACATTTTCTAGAATTCAATTTCTCTCTTTAGAAAGGCACACCTGTTTTTGTGGGGGTTGGAAAACAAAATCAAAAAATAATCCACCAGGAGGGAGAATTGTACCAATGCCAGATCTTACAAGTATCTGCTGATCCTAGGCTCGCATTCTCTCCATCTATGCCATACATTTCTATGAACCCTGATGTGTCAGCTGCTCTGTGGGTCTACGGGGCCAGGATGAAGGCCAAAGCTGGAACTGAAGGGTTGGGATCTGTCCTCATAGCGTTCTCACCAGTATTCTTTCTTCCTGTAACATCCCTGGAGTACAGCACTAAAGAATCACATTAAGGCCAGGCGCTGTGACTCACGCCTGTAATCCAGTACTTTGGGAGGCTGAGGCGGGCATATCACCTGAGGTTAGGAGTTCGAGAGAGAGAGAGAAAAGAGAGTGAGAAGTACATTAAATACTCTAAATAACTTAAGAATTTTGTTGTGAATGAAAAAATCAGTTTAATGGTTAAGAGCATGGAGCTTGGAATCAGGGAGATCTCAGATTTAACCTGGAAATTAAACCTATGCCACAGGGCTGTATGAGGACAAAATTTAATAATATCTGTTGTGGTCTTAGCACACTACAGTCACATAGAAAGGATTCAGAAATCTTGATGACAGATATGAGTATTTCATGTATTAATCTCATGCTAGGTAGGCCTGCCAGAAGCATGTTTGCCCTCTACATGGCATAGGTGGGGAAGGGTGGGAACGGGGTTGAGTGGAGGTACACAGAGCAGTCTGGCCTAAAGGATTAAACAAAAGCTGTGAGTGGTAGGTGGGCTGAAGAAGGCTCTGAACTAAGGTAATGACTCCGCATCTGGAGGTCCTGGTTTTCTTTCTACATGTGCACGGGAGACAATAATTCTCATAAAGATTAATCACTCCACAAATGTTTTGAATCAAAAGATAATGAAAAACAGAACCTGGATTCTGGCTTCAGAATTTGCTATAGCCCATCCAGTGTTGTCCATAAGCTGTATTCTTAGAGGATCATTGTGCTAATTCCATTAGAACTAATTTTTATTTTCTTTGAAAACTGCATTGTGCATTATCAGGCTGAAATCTACCATAAACTATGCTGTCAAACATTCTCTACAGCAAACAATGGCATAGAACCTCAGTATAATCTTTAAACAAGAAATTTCTGAGATTCTGCAGAGCAAGAGTGAGGTGCCCTGTGTAGGAAGGGACCGACTTATCCCATCCTTGATTTGTTAGCCCCTAACATGAAGAAGTTAAGCTCCAAAGCTTTTTCAGTGCAAAATATTCCATTTCCATTAATTCCTTCTAATTTGTGACACACCAGAGAAAAGTAGCATGTGCGCTTCTGCATGTCTGTGTTGTGCATGTGTGTGCATTGTGTGTGCATGACAGGCCTAGCTAGAAGACCAGAAGAAGTGTATAGAAGAGGAAGACGTTAAGGTGAAATACTACCAAGGTTTCATGTTGAAGGAACACTGAGGCAATGTTATTCTAGGCAGTACACATGAATTTCAACTTAGAAACTGGCAAGTTGGTTATATGTTTCAGATGAGCAAAGTGCATACTTTCAGAATGATGGAAGAATATTTCAACATTAACAAGTCTTCTTTATTGATGAAAAAATGCCAGGCTCACCGAGACTGAGCTGAACCACCACCATCTGATCTGGAAAGAACATATTCTCAAGGGACCAGGTCACTCCCTGGTGAGCCAGCCTGTATTTTGGGGAAGAGATAATTTATTTGTGAATTGATATGGCATGAGCCACAAATCTATTAGATTTTTTGCTCTGCTTTACTGTAGCTTATTTGAGCAAACTCCTCAACCCCTTTGTGAAAGCCAGCCCTCACAGTGCAAGAAAGAAATACTTGACATCGTCAAGCCTGAGTCAGGAGTCACCAACTCAGGTTTCAAACTGACTCTGGCAATTTACTGACAACTCTTTGCCTTCATTTTCCTATCTGTGAAACAGTTTTGCTCATTTTGCTACACTTAACATATTGAGAGAATAAATTCCACAATGTCTATGAATCAATTTGAGCTCCTTCTTAGAATGAGAACTATTGAGGCTGCTTCAAGGGTGCTCGTCTAGCCCTAACCTCCCTTTTCTAAAAGAACTGCCTCCCTCTGCCCAGGACTGGGCACCGGGAACCAGATCATTCAGATGAGGCCAGCCCCTGGCCACAGATAGTTGAATCAAAGGTGGACCAAGGAAGTCAATCTCTAATTAAGCTGGACCTGCTTCTGTCTGTCTCTCTTGAGGCAGGTCAGCTGGTTTGGAGCCCGAGACTGGGGAATGGTGCAGAGCTAAGGGTTAGGCAGCACATTTCTGGCACTCTTCCAGAAAATCAGGAAAAGCCAGTCTGCAAAGAGAGAAAAATGATGCTGATATCCAGAGAGAATTGGGGATGAGCAGCTTCTTGGTCCCAGTGGAGTGATTCTGGGAAATATTGACTTGGTTCCTGACTCTACTCCAGGTCTTCATCCAGACCTTCTGCTCCTCTAACCTCATATCCTTTCAACAAATCCCACTTTTTAGCATACACTCCTTGGTGAGTTTCTGCTACTTGGAACCAAAATGATCCCAAGCCTGAAATCACATAACCTGAGTTGCCTGCCTCAGAAAAGCTAACAATGTCATTGACAGATATTCTTTTGCAGGAGTATTGTTGCAGCTGGAGATCATTATCCTAAGCAGGTTAGTGCAGGAACAGAAAGCCAAATATCACGTATTCTCCTTATAAGTGGGAGCTAAACATTGCATACTCATGGACATAAAGATGGGAACAATAGATGCTATTGACTACTAGACGGGGGAGGGAGGGCACCAAGGGCTGAAAAACTAACTCTTGGGTACTGTGCTTAGTACCTGGGTGATGGGATCATTCATACCCCAAACCTCAGCATCACATAATATACCTATGTAACAAGCCTACACATGTACTCCCGAATCTAAAATAAAAGTTGGAATTATTTTTTAAAAAGGAGTATTAACAAGACTTTTTATTTTAAAAAACATTTCTTTAACATTCTTTCAGAACAAAACATTAGCTTCCAGCTTGTTTTTGGGCATTCTTGTCTGTTGAGGTTGAGCCCATTTTGGCAAATTCCCCTGACATGCAATTGAGCAGAATTCTCAACAGAAATCCAGGGCTCAGCTATTAGTAAAGTTTTAATTTTTGTTATAGCATTGAAAGATGACCATTCTCAAACCACTACACAGGTAAGCTGGGCTTTGACCCCTTGATGACTGCTAGCAAACTGGTCCACAGGAGGAATTCTGGCTCTGTTAATCACCTGTGGTTGCTCCATGCCAGTGGGTAAAATGTGGGTATCATTCAGGGCAAAGATGGCCAGTCAAATGATGCTCTCAGTGGTATAAAATGGGGCAAAAGAACTTGAAACTGAGATGAGAAGCAGCCTACCGTGACCGTCCAGCCTTCACTGGAGGTGTGAGAAGCCAGGCCGTTTCTGTTCACAGGGAATTTAGGTGAATCATGACCATTTCTGTCCGCGTGAGGTTGAAAGTGAAACCCTATTCAACCCTCAAGATTTGCTCAACCGAGGGCTGATTATGGTGGGAAGCAAAGAACAGAATTTACTCATCAAGAGTCCTAGACCTGTAGGCAGAAACCTTTTCCTTTGTGGTATCTGGCTCATCATCATCCAAGAGTGTGTTTCTGTGTGTGTGTGTGTGTGTGTGTGTGTATCTGCCTCTGGTCTTTCTTACTCTATGTGTGTGTTTGTGTGTGTGTGTGTATACACACATACATATATAAAATACATATATATATATAATTTGTATATATATATATACAGTATATACATATATATTATGCAGGGCCAAATGATTATTATCAAAAAGGTGATAAAAAACGCTGTTTTATCCTGCAACTCAAGGAGATGAGGCTTCCAAATTGATATCTACAAGAGCTGTTTTCCTGTAGGTGCTATGAAGTACTCATATTTCCCTACAGAAGAAGTGTGGTTAGTAGGAAAATGAAAGTATTTAAATTTCTCTTCACTGGAACCTAAGGGGAAACCCGGGAGATGTGCCTTGCCTCTTTCCCCCGTGGCTCTAGCTGAGACCGTCCTGTCATCAGGGCATGACTGCTCCACGGAGCAGCTGCAGAGAAGATCTTTCTCCACAGCCCTGGCCTCCCCCGTCTTTTCTCCTGCTGACCCCTGCCTTGGTAGCTTGAAAGCAGATGCTCCCTCATCTAGCCAGCAATAAGCAGAAGGCATTCTTCTGAGAAAAGTGCCAAGAATCATTCCTTCTCTAGAAATGCCACCAGAGTCCTATGTGAAACAATAACAGGACATTCATTTAACATTTAGGCATTTTGATTTTGAGGGCTTGTGCCTATGAGGTTTGTTTATGCTGGGGCTTCCTGAGGGCCTAGATAACCTTTCCAGTCATCTGAGGCTGAATGATGATCAATAGTGTATCTGAAATGGGACTTCTCATCAGATTTAAAAAATTTACTAAAAATTCGTCCATCTTGGAGGATCAGTCAACTTTCAACATAAGAAAATCCATTTTTTTGGAATCTGACTTAGCTCACAAGGAAAGTGGGCTTTCTGGAAAGTGAGGGTGTAACATGGCCAAATGTAACATAAACTCCAGTGAGCCGCGCAAGTCGGTCACTGGAGCAGCTTGCTTGGTGGCTACTCATTCTGATCATTAATGAGTCTTATTCTGAACTGCAGTGACATTGTATAAACATGATTTTTTTCTTCTACTTTATTAAGAAGGAAGAAAATAAATTAAACCCACTGGCAACAAATGAATTAATATGTTACTTTTTTTTTTTTTTTGTCTATAGCCTTACCCACAGAAAGTTTATGTAATAATGGGCCCTCAAAAAGGAATTTTAATATGTGCCTTTGGATCATTTCTCTTACAGTTTTCACCACAGGGATTTTTATGGAAAAAATAACATTTTCTGGCAGGACGTGGCATCTCATGCCTGTAATCCGAGCACTTTGGAAGGTCGAGGCGGGCAGATCAGATCACCTGAGGTACGGAGTTCAAGATCAGCCTGGCCAATATGGTGAAACCCTGTCTCTACTAAAGTTACAAAAATTAGCCGGTGTGCTGGCAGGTGCATGTAGTCCCGGCTGGTAGGAGAATCACTTGAACCCAGGAGGCGGAGGTTGCAGTGAGCTGAGATCATGCCACTGCACTCCAGCCTGGGTGACAGGGCGAGACTCCATCTAAAAAAAATAAAAAAAGAAAGAAAGAAAACATTTTTATGGCAGCCGCTGATATGTACATTCCCCGTGGAGTATGCAGCCATCTCTTTGTTCCAGCCTCTCACCGTTGTACATGCCTCATACTGAGGCAATCGTTACCTGGTATTGTCATCACTGGCTCAGTGATGTGCAGTGATCACTGTACATCTCCTTCAACAGCCAATTAAGTCCTTGAAAAAAATTTCCTCCTTTATGCTTGAATTACTAGTCCTTAGCAATCAATGCATATCTATAATAAAGAATTGTTACATACAAAAGCAGATTTACCAGTACAAAACCATGTTATACAATTTTAAAAACCCTAAAAGTAAGATAAAATGAAGTCTAAATGGCAAAAAAAAGAAACAGAAAAAAACAACTAAACTTGTAGGGCTTTCCTTCTCATCTGATGTCAGTTCTTGCTGCAATAAGCAGTGGGTGGATGGAAGGTACACATGGCATCGTGTTGGTAACAATGCATCACACAGAAGGAACACCATGTAAGCAAGAGTGCGTTCTTGGTAAATTTGAGTTTTCTCTCAGATTTTTATAAATTCAGAAGTAATGGAAGGAATTCCATTCATTTCTAGAATAGGTCAGATGGTGTTTTCTGGAAGAGATCTCTGTCAAGATGAAATGACACCGTTTCTTTGAGCTAAGTTCAAGTATTTTAAAACATGCTGCCTTTACTACTTTTGAAAGTCCAAAAACAGTGGATTCAAAAAGAAAAATCACCCCTCCACACACACCCACAAACAAGCAAAAAACAAACAAACAAAAAACCGTGAAGCTTTTCCTCCTGAATGGGACATTGCATTTTGGTGCAATTCTTTGCTATTTCCCATCTCTCTGTGGTTAAGGTTTCCACCGAGTGATGTTCCTTTCTGTAGTTATTTCTCTCCATGCCCATGTATCTCCTCCGGTAACCTGAGGCTTATTTTGATGGAGTGTGCTGACCACGGTCAGGACCAGAGGAAATGAGCACCTACTCTTCACTTGAAAGTTGTAAAAAGTTGTTTCCTGAACCATACCGAAGATTGGCTTTATTTTTTAAAATCTCGCTATGAGAAAAAAAAAAACATTTGAGGAGCTTCATATTAAAGAGTCTTCATAATGGACTCTCTTGCTTCTTCCCCCATATGGGGGCAAAGCAAACACTGTATGTTCCACACACAGTCATGCAAGTAAGATCCCCTCATTTCTGTCTTCTACTCCAACATCTCTGGACTGGGACAGAATCTGGTGGCCTATATTGCTGGATGAAGACGGTCAATTTGATGATGTCCCATATCTAGGGAAGAGTTTCAGTGAAGGTTGTCTGTCTGTCTCTGGATTGCACTTCACCTGAGCATAGCTCAGCGGAAGTAAAGCACAAGTAAGCTACACTGTACTGGACGCTACCTTGACCTTTTGTTATTGATGTGGGTTTTCATCCAGAAGAAGAGGGGGATAGGTTGGAGAGGGGGCAAGATGACTTTTCTCTCCATGTCTGACTTGAACATTATCCATTTATACCTACTTGATCCCAGCATCAATTAAAGCAGTGGGAAGTGGGACCGCTATGTGAGGATATAAAGCAATCACATAGTCATAGAATACGGCTGGGGAAGGGACCATAAAGCATTTCTATTCTACCCAACGATCTGCAGTCTAAAGTATTCCTCACATCTCTGCCAAGCCATTATCTGGTGTCTGGGGATAATAACAGTTCATAGGGCAGCACACTCCAAGTGTGGATACCACTGTACTCAGACGGACACAGTGTAGTCAAGAGGACCCTGCCCCTCTTAGATGTGTAGAAGTTTGGGCTATAGATGCTAACTCTCCTGACCACAGATATTTTTTACGCTGATAATCTGGTTAGATCACTAGTCAGAATGCTGGATGACACTTTCCATCTTTAGGTCCTGTGATTCCAGGAAGCCTTTTTTACTACATGGTCAGCCTTATTTACTACGACATCTCAGCCATCTACAGGGGGTTTGTTCCAGGACTCTCCCTCAGCCCCATACTGAAATCTATAGATGCTCAAGTCCTGCATGTGAAACCTCTGGATATGAAAAGTCAGCCCTCCATATCCACAGATTCCACATCCCACAAATACTATATATATATATATATATATATATATATATATATATATATATTTTTTTTTTTTTTTTTTTTTTTTTTTTTTTGTGTTTGTGTGTTTTCGTGTGTTGGCCACGGCTGACGAGCGGGGGTCCGATCGGGTGAGACCACCACCCACA